>OZ022265.1:98581269-98748769 GCA_963978885.1 Nemotelus pantherinus | reverse complement strand
CTACTTTTTCAGAACATAACTCTGTCCCAGTGAATTCACTGAGGCAGGAGTATTTTTAGATGCGTTTTTTTGCTCCGATACAGAACAGAATAAAACTAGACTGATATAGGTTGCTCTATTCGCTGTGGTAGGGAGAAAATAAATAAAGGGAGAAAATAACGAGTATAAACCACTACAATCGATTGAAAATAGAAAAAGAACTAACAGAAAAATACCTGTTTTAACTTTCTAAACATTAGGAGGGCTTTTTCTAATTTCCTAACTACCAAAACATTCAACATAATCTTGAAAAAACCAAAGGCACTTCATGGCAAAAAAGACAACTTCTCATGAGCTTTTCTTTTTTCTATCAGCACATTCAGCGCGTGAACTACCAATGAGGAATATAATTTCTGTACTAGTGAACTCACTGGTACACAAGTGTTGTTGTTTCCAATGCGTCTATTCTGTTCTATGCTAGATAGAGGAGCAAAAAAACGCGCTTGTTCTTTCCAATGCGTCTGTTCTGTTCTCGATAGAGGAGCGAAAAACCCCAAATTTTAATATCTTCTAGAAAATCATATTCATGTTCATATTGTTATGCAAAATGGCAACACGGCCTTTTTCTTCTTTGAAATTCGACAAAATCCACAGCCAATCGAAAAATTAGAAATGCTCCGATGAATATGCCAGCGGACTTTTTGAGGACCCAGCGACGTCCACTTCACAAATTTGAATTAACATTTGCAAGTTTTCCAATACTTATTTTTATCTAATTCCAATACTTATTTTTATGAAAATCTGTAAAAACAGGTCACATGATTTTCCGATAATGAATACTGCAAGCGTCCCTTTAATAGTTTCCTTTTTTTGAAAAATATGGTTATTCAACCATTTTCTACATATTTCTGCAAGAAGTTTTCGTTGTTTCAAACCATCATCCACTTCTCGGTATCAAATAGGCAACTGCAACCTAATGGAATGGCTAAATTTATGCATCTACCTGTTCAATACACTCACCTCAGCTGGAAAAGTATATCCTTCTACACTGTGCTCGGAGCCGAATTGATCATGCAGCCCGTAATGTATGTGAATTTCATGAAAACGATATCGATACGACAAAGGGCCGCCAGTAATATTAACCGGAGCCTGCAGACCGTCATACATCATGGCCGTGTCATTGTCGGCTGTAAAAATTACACTATGCCCCGTATTCGTAATGGTGCCGCTTATCTGAAATGTGGTGAAAAGCTTTAGTAATTATGCAGTCCATTCGATGAGGTCAAAAGTGAGTACTTACCCTATGCTTATCGATATGTAAAGGCCTTAAATTAGGATCGAACAGCAGTCGTTGAGGCTCTAAATTAACCGGTGATTGTCTACGTCCTTTATTACAGAGTGACCATTCGGGGTTAATAAGTCCCCAAAATGCTGGACCTGTTAAGCATATGCAAATGAGAAAAGTTCATAAGTGGAAAGTTGGGCTATGTCAGTGGTTTATCACAGTCTTAAAGTACGCAAAAAAATACAAAGTGAATATAATAACTAATAACTAGTAAATATACTAAGAATAGCTTAGAACTTGTTTAAATTTATCTCACGCTTTTTTTGCATGTCTTAATGTTGAGGTTTTTTCTTTTAGTTAGAGTGCATTTGGCTTGAGGAATCCACGCTCTAGCGGAGAATCAAATTCACACACAACGGACCGAAAAACTTAATTTGCATAGAACAATGAATAAGGGAGATAAAAATAAATAATTATATAATGCCGAAAATGACAACGAAGTAAATTATTTCGAAACGTATTTTAATTTATTTTTTCATAGCCAAAAATGTAGCTTACCACTGACAAAAGTAGAAACAGTCTCAACGAGAGTTGAAACTTGAAAAGCTGGTGTGGAAAACCGTAAAATGGTAAACGGCGATTTTATCGCAATGGCTCTGTACATGTTTGCTGAAAATTTTTATGTAAACGTTTCACACTCAATAATCGACTTTTCTTAAAGTCTTGATACTTTTTCGGGCTGCGGAGTGCCAGATTTTAAAATACAGACGATTCCTCGCCATTGTATGGTAAATCAGTTCTTATTTTGATGAAAGCGCATGCAGATGCAGGAAAAGTAATAAAATGCCCCGTGTAGCAATTGATCAGGTAGTAATATCAAATTTATCTTAATATCATTTGAAAGTAACAAAATATCTAACAATGTATCGAAGGAAGAAACTTTCATTAGACCGTGGAAGAAGAACTATAATTTATTGGGCTTAACAGAGATCTAGCGAAAACGGAAAACTCAAACCTTTAAAATAAACGTGTTTACATCATTATCTTTTTGCACAAACCATTGAATACCATTACAAAGCCATACAATTGAATAACATTGCAAAGACCACAATCATATAAAACTAGCCCCGTTTCCCCGTGATCAAAACTTAAACAGAAGAAAACTTCCTTATCGCATTCGAGTTTGAATTTCAAATAACGTGATTTGCACCATATGCACCACGGTAAAATCTAAGAAAACGATAATAGTTAGGTCTCGGAATAGAAGTACATGAGATGACTCTTACGATACATATTTCCATAATAGAGATATGAGAAAATCGTCGTACCGTCGCCGAGCTCTATATCACTGCAAGCAGGACAATATTAACTTGAAGATTTATAGAACAAGTTTAAATTTATTACAGCCCTCTTCATGTGCGAAGTAGCATCATCTTCGCTCGCAAGCAAAAGAGTAGTTTTGCAGACTTGCCGGATTGTGAAAGGACACAACAAATAGCAAATACTCCGAACTATATATGTATGTAAATACGACTATGCATGGTCAAAGCGATGACGCTAGTCAATGTTATCATAAAAGTGCAAAAGTAAGAATGAGCAAACAAAAATATAAACAGAACAACAATAACAAAGCCTTTTGTGTTGTAGGTTTCTGCCACTTGTGACAGAAAAGAAAATATTTCCAAACGCTAAACAAACGGAAATGTCTGCACTTAATATTTATATAGAAATTTGAGATACATACAAATCAGCTTTGAAAGCGAGAATGACAGAATTTTAATATTAGAAGATTTCAACAGAACAAATTTAAAATTTACAACTAATCAAAAGGACAACAACCTGCTTTCAGTTAATGTACTCGAAACATCTGATCTATAATCTAGTAAAAACATTTTATGGCAATCATTTGTAATAAATAGCTCGGACTTGTAACTAAAATGGTAATTGGTTATGTACTAGTTTATCAAACTGCTGACGCAGAACATCTTTTCTTCAATATTTTTTACAATTCTGCTATCCGATTTGAACATTTTTCATTCAAAAAGATAATAACTATATTGTACGAGTATATGCTAACTATGAGAGCTGAAAAACATTGACTGGATTAGTACTCTATCAATGTTACAATTGGACAATGCAGTCGCTTAATTTTGTCGTCTGATTTTTGAAGCCATTGATAAGTACGAGTATGTTATGAAAGTTAAAAAGAAACAACAAACTTTCGGAGCCATGGCTTAAGAGCACCCTGTAATACTTATGAAACCAAAGAAATAGGCTATATACTCGTAAGCTAGTAGAAACCAGCATCAATGTAGGCGATGATAAAAGGGACATATATGCGGATTTCTAGGATTTTCAACCAAACCTCGCCAAGCTGATGAGAACTAAGTGAATATAATTGGCGAAAATATAAATGACCCCAAAGAATTTTTGTAAACACCAAAGTGGCACCAATCGGGACTAGACGCGTTTGAGACACAAAACATCCTTCAAAATGGTTTGGGCTGAGCGAAATGATATTCCAACACTATCAGCAAGGTCTCTTATTGTCAATCGACGATTTTCAAGCACCAAATTTTTGATTTTTTGGACGTGGCCCTCGTCGGTAGACGTTGATGGTCGTCCAGAGCGCGGTTCGTCTTCAACGCGTTCTCGGCCCGCTTTGAACTCGTTGTACCACTTATAAACGTTTTTTTGTGCCATAGTTTGATCACCAAAGGCCTTCCGCAACATTTTCAACGTGTCCACACAAGAATGTTAGTTCCGCAAACAAAATTTGATGCAAGTTCTTTGCTGTCCAAAATCACCCATTGTAAAAATCGAAAAATTCACTTTTGGTTGTTTACAAAAACACGCGTAGCTCGGAGATAATTAAACTTTTGACAAACAGACGCTTGGCAAATGTTGAAAACAGTCCCATCAACCTAGGAAACCTTCCAACCTGCCTTCTTAATGCCGGGGAGTTTTAAATGGCAATTTCACCTTACTTTTTGATCACAGTAGTATATCGTGCTAATAGTTCATCTTTCGAATATTTATCTATTTTCATAAATGTCTACGATAACTGGTGACAATGCGTACAAAGAAAACGTTTCATCTACTCAAACAACAAATTAGCTTTGGATTTTGTGATTTCCTGATCTTCCATCTCGGGCCTCTCAGGATTGTTAAATGGTCCAGTGAAATCCGACACAAAAAAGGCGAAACTTCGGAAAAATTAGGGGAAAGCTGAATTTTAGTGTGAGCCTTGGTATTGGCGTTTATACATTGTTTTTCTAAAGACGTGACCGAAAGGTGTTATGACACTACATTAATAATGCCATTAATAATCCGAGTAGAGAGAGACAATGAGTAAACATGGATATGTGCATTTTGTATGAGCGAATAGGCCTCACTAGCCAATAATGTTAAACTGTTAAATATTAATGCCATAATTAATGTGGTGTGCTATAATAATGCGGCCGGCTTCGCATTATTCAGCTGCTAGCAGGTGAAATTTTGACAAGTCGGAAATTGAATGTGTCATATTAGAATATTTGACACATTTTAGCCTTGATTCCAGCAAACCTTCGACATTTCAATAACAATTAATCGTCACTGTCAAAACGAACAGTTGTTTTGACTGCACTCACCTACTTGTCTCTTTCACACTAAATATTTCGATCTCTTTTCTTTTCGGATTAATAATGAGATGATTAATGCGCAAAATAATGTAGTGTCATAACACCTTTACTGAGATATTTAGGAAAGGTCACTTTTGGTGACCTTCGACCCCGTATAAAAAGTAACGCAGCACTCGGATCGATGGGGACTTTTGACATTTTGCTCAACACGCCAGTACCAAGGTTAACACCAAAATTCAGCTTTCCGCTAATTTTTCCGAAGCACCATGTTAAATTTCCCCGGACTAAAAAGTGACCAGCATAAAAAATACTACGATTGAACAGCTTTCATTGGAACGGCTGCAAATACGGATGCTATAATGGCGAGTTTTTCAAAGTTTGACATGTTTTTGGTTTTATGATGTTTCCTGGATTTGCGATTGTCTATGCAATGAGAGTTAATTTATCGGTGGTAACTCAAACAAATGCTTGATTACACTTAATGGCTAAATTTCAGTTATAAGTGCTGGTTTTATTGTCATTGGCTTTTTTGAATTTTGGTTAACTTTTACAATTTGTATTTGGTTTTCATTTTCTTTAGTATAAGGTTTGTTAAATTATTGAAATTATATATTCGCATTTATCTTTTGTTTAATTATGAAGTACTGTTTTCTTTGTTTGATATTCTGTTAGTTTGAATTGGTTTATCGTTTTATTTGTAAAATCTACAATATTAAATTATTTTTAAATATAGTTCTTCCATGACACCGGTGACTAGTCGGCACTCGTATGCCACGCGAGCGTAGCAGGTCGGTCAAAATATTATGCTGTGGTCGCGTTCAAAGCTGTTCCGTAAACAGGTGCATATACTCTACATGATTTCAAAAGCCCACCATTATACGGCTATCAAATCAATTTTAAAAGTAAAAAAGCAAATACTTATTGTAATTATAAAATTATCTACATTCAGCTCTAATATTATTATTTATGTTTAGAATTCTTTTTTTAATTTGAAATTAAAAAGCCCTTTCACGGACTAAGCCCTTTCACGGACTAAACAGAACACAACAACAAGCAAATTTGAGCGAATCCGTATCTATTATGTTTGAGTGATTGTATTGCTATAGTATAAGAAGAATGATAAGGTTTTTTTTCAGTTTTCGTAAACCCATTTCCTATTCAGCACTTAAATGACCAATCCTCGTAGTTTGGTAACAGGGTAAGTAGTAACATAGATGACGACTCAATAATTGTTTCGATACCAGCTTTGAATCGATTGAGTATGTTCCGTAATTCTTCATAAATAGAAATGTATACAAGTGATGCTTTAGTACTTTCCATCGAATCTCTAAACATATTGTTTGTGCCTACCAGCATTTACAACATCAGGAGTCCTCAATGGATAACTTTCGCTATTCATCAAAGTGCTGACGTAGTTCTTCTATTAATTTCCCCTTGATTGATGTCGTCCCGTCAACAACTACCTTGCCCTAGGGCGGAAGTGGAAGATGCTATTAGTGGTGTATAACATTTGTGTGCGATTTGTTACGCAATATTTTCTATGGGCAGTAGTTCTTAATCATCGCTGTCAGAGAGCACTTATCAATCTGGTCGTTATGTCAGGAAGAATGAATAAACTAAAAATACCAGCTTCCAAGTGGATTCATTTGTTATCGGATACAAGCGCGGAAGTTGTTTGCATCGGAGCGCCTAAAAGTACTTGAGTCCATAGACACCGTGTCGTTGCACCGAACAGCGATTATGTATGGAAAGCGTTTTTGTTTCGACATCACCTTTACAATGGATGGCTCCCATTGTTCTCGAAACGCTTGACATTTTGGAGAGATTCGTGCGCTCTGTTGCATTTCCACCTACTTTATCGCATTTAATCGTTTTTTCAGCGATAAGCTGTTCGTGCCTAAGAGGTTTTCACAGGCTGAAGGGGATGTCGCGCTTGTACTCGAGCTCGTGCTTTAATTCGCTTTCCTTTCATATTTCAGTTTCCCAAGTAGAGAGACTCGCCAGTTTTAGGATGCAGTACCTGTGACTGTTTGTTTCCACTTGAGAAATGTTTACCACTTAAACTTTTGGTTATGTGTTGATTTTTTGCAAGTGTCTAACCTTTACAACATTTTTATTTGTTTCATAATTAAGGCGTTTAATAATGTTAAAATTATGGAGGTGTGGCTGTTGACGTACATACGTATGCGAATAGCATTTTTATCTGTCCGTCTATCTTTAATGTTGTTTTGAAGAAAACGCATTGAGTACTGAAAATGCGTTTTCTTTGTTGCATCTTATTATTTTTTGAACTCAATTTGGAAATCAAGTTGCTTAAGGCTGTGTGTAAAACAGCATGAAAATCTTATTGTTCCTTTCAATTTGATTTATTTTATAGTATGGTTGGCTGTTTTATCATGAGTGCAGCTACCCAAATGACGTATCCAAATGAAGGTTTGTACAATTCTCACAGATGGAATTTTAGCTCTCAGAAACTTTAGGGAATCTCGAAAGCGCCTAGGAAAAGCACCAATATACTTTCTTTCAGTTGAAAGAGGAAGGTTGATTTTGGTCAATGATATTCCGTCAATGTCGAAAACGTAATCTATCCATTTTATAAAAAAATTTCTTACCAATTAACTAACTAATTTGAAGATTATCTTGAGTCTAGTACATAGAAACTGCTCGAAAGTCTGATTTTCCAAGGAAAGAGAAAGAATTGTGTAGATTTGGAATGCATGTTTTTCCAAATGTTCTTCTTATTGCACCAACCTGAATCCAAAAACTTTGGAGATGTAAGAATTTGTTTTTTTCCTTTGCATTTGCTGATCATATCAAATCTGTTGGTGCAAAAATAACATTATTGGCTGTTTTTATTAACCTTTTGGCAGGGCTCCAGCTAAAAGTACGCTAACTACGCGTTACATTAGAGCCAACTCACCCTATCAATTTCGTTTCGGTTCATTTATAGGAGTAACAAATTTTTGCTTACCGCAAGCAAAAATTTCATTTTTTTTCAAATGAAACTTTTGTTGCGTACTTAAACTACAAGGTTGTTATCCTTTGAAAATGTTATGATAGCATCTCTGAGAAAAAGTGACAAATAAATTAATTAATTAAAAAAATAGCCTCGCCCGAATTTTACAGTCAAAGTCCCACCAAAATTATATTTCAATAAGGTCCATAAGGACCCATGTCGAAAGCTATCGTGTCAAGCCCAGGTCTAAGTGGTATTACAGTTGACGTCTAAAAACAATTAAAGCACACGTTAACGAACCCATAGAATATTTATCGAACTTGAGTAGTTTACTATAACTATACTTTTCCACAAACATACAAACAGTCTATTGTTTCGTCTGTTCACAAAAATAAAAGCAAAGCGGTTATCAATTACTGTCTCATAAATTTGACATATATTGTCTCTAAAATATTAGAGAAACTTGCTGAGACACGGTTAGTTTTGTAGTTGAGTATGCGCAATTTCTTCAATGAGAGCCTATTTGATTTTAGAGTAGAGCGTAGTACACAGATGTAATTTGTCAAACCTGTGAAAATGGATGGTGTGAAGGATAGCGATTGGGAAGAAGTGAAATTAAAAGCAAAATATAATCTTCCACTAACATTGGATGAATTCAATTGTCGAATCCTAAACGTGCTTAAAACAAATTATATGATTTTTGCTCTGACGCGACGTGGCCTACCGCAAAGTCTTGATCCAACTATAAATTCAACAAGCTATTAGTCAGTCTGCTCTTGTATATGCCTAGTACTATACTCTTCGCGAAACGAATTCAACGCTCAAATCCCATACAAAAAGAGCTTTACTGACGAGTTGAAAAGCTCTTTTTGTATGGGATTCGACCGTTGAATTCGTTTCGCGAAGAGTATAGTACTAGGCAATACCAATAAAAAGTGTTTCATTTACTAAACTATTACGAATTATAATGCATTATTTTCTATTGCATGATTATATGTTCTTCCTGTCTGTGAATACTTGTGAGCTGCTACCAGCTGTGAATGGTATGCTGTGAATGGTAAATATAAATTACATATGAATTATCTATAACCACTCAAGAATGAACGCTTACATGAATTACACATGAATATAACGAAAGTAATTAGAAATAAAAGACTTTTTTCATTTAGAAACTAAATATTTTTAATTTGCCTCCCATATGGCCGTAATTTGAGGATATCAGTTAGCCAATAGACACTGGAAAAGAGGATAGATTACTTTCATAATATCAACATCGTCTAGAAAGACTGCTCAGCAATCTTTCTAGACGTAACTCATGAAGAGCTGATCTTCAAAATTAAATCAATGCTTCCAAAAAGCTTCCATGAAATAATTTCCTTCCACCTAACTGACTGCATATTACAGGTAAGATACAAAAGCTACTCTACCACTAAGCATCGTGTGCATGCAGGTGTACCTCAGGGAAGTGTTTTGGGACCGGTGCTTTACACAATGTTCACATCTGATCTCCCAATAAGCAAAAAAACAACTACAGTTACCTTTGCGGATGACGTTGCCATCCTATGTACTGATTCAGACCTACTTATTCTTCTTCTCTCTCTTCTTGAATAATGGTTAGCAAAATGGAGAACAAGAATGAACGAATCTTAATGCATCCACATTACTTTCATATTGCTAAAACTGACTTGTCCTCAAGTAATCTAAACAATGTACCAATACCTCAAAGTAAGGAAGTGAAGTATGTTGGAATGCACCATGACTGGAGGCTCACCTGGAAACGGCATATTGAAGCTAAAAATCAACAACTTAAGCTCAAATTCGAAAACTTTAAATAGATGCTCAATTGCATGTCAAAACTTTCTCCCGACTCTAAAATCAAAATCTATAAGTCAGTTTTAAATTTGGGGAGCAGCTCGCTCATCAAATATCAACATCATCCAGACGACCCAGTCAAGAATACATAGATCTATCACCGGAGCCCCGTGGTACTTCTGCAAAGGCCTGCTGATCGAGACGATTGCCGATGAAATTAATAACCAGAGTGCTAGATATATTGCAACCCCCGCTCATCACCCCAACAAGCTGGCAAAAAAATACTAACCCGTCGTAGAAGAAAACAACATGCGTAGCCACTTTTCTTTGGTTTCCGTACTCTTTGCAATATGTAAATTGTAATTCTAGAACACTAACTTTGTTCTTTGCTCTCTGACTCAAAGTCAATAATGTAATTTGCGATCAAAATGTACACGTCCTCAATTGTGAAAGAAGAGAATGATTTGAAAACAAACTGAAGCTTCTTTTACAAACGTAACAGTTTAATAAAGTTATTCAAAAAAATATCTGTGAAGAAATTATAATAAATTTAGTTTATAAACCTGGAAAAAGCATACATAATTTGACAAAACGAAGAGTGTGTTGGAGCCACGACCAAACATGGTTGGCTCTGGAATGGGCAGCATTATTTACTGGTTCCAGAAACAAGCCACAGCAGAGAGGAAGCAACTCAAAGTTACATCGTTTCGTTCAGAAAGGGAAATATGAACAAACCGCGTAGATATTGATCGTGGTTTTGAAATATTTACATTGAAATGGGTAGTTTCACTAGCTCATGACGTCAAAACTGACAGAGTGTAAAATTGTATATATAGGGTCCCAATAATGTCTTCGTACCGCAACTATTTGAAACTCAAGTGATAAAAAAACAATAAATTGTTGCAAGAAATTTGAAAAAGTTTTGATGCAGATTTATTCGTGAGACATTTTTATTTCATTTGGACACCGAAATTAAAAAATTTGAATTATTCATTACACAGTTCTTACCTAAAAATAAAATAAAGTCGACAATTTAAGTGAACTATAAACACAAAGTGAACTATAAACGTATAGTTCATCTAAATATTTTTTCGGGCAAAATCATCTGCTTAGAATTTCGCTCTTCCAAAATAATTTTTGATGATTGCTCTAGAAATTGTTGTAAAATGCTCTTAAAGTTGTTACTATAGGTTCAACAGAAAATAATTTTCACTATGATTTATGTTTCCGTTGTAAATGATCTGATAAATTTTTCGAGTTTTTACCTGTTTTGTGTATATATTACACTTAGCAAAATCATTATTTGGAATTCTTTCTCTCTCAGTCTGAATTTTCTGCGCTTATGATTTCCACGTGCAATTAAATTTTACATTTTATCCTTCTTCATGTTATTTCATTTTACAATAAATAACAAGTGACAAACCTAACAAAATATTAGAGTGGCCTGCTATCTTTGGTTGATGCTGTTTTATAATAGCAAAAAAGGAAATATTATTAAATGAGAAAAACGAAACAAACGTAAAATACTCACAGTGGATGGGATGATATCGAAACGTTACCTTACGCATATTTTTTAGTTTTCAAAAACTATCGATTGCAAAAAAAACATCGAGGTTTTCGACAGTTCTGAACTATCGATAGTATCGATAGTACTATCGATGTTTAACGTACACTATGCTTGACCCTAATCTGAGATAAAGAATATGTTTTCATAGATCATATCAAGAAGCAAGATCACTTGCAAAACTTCAATGAAACACCCACGGGGATTTACTACAGTTGGATATGAATGGAATTTTTTATTACTCACTTAAACATATTTACAATCACATCAAATGAAACGTCATTTAAACTAATTCTTTTCATTACTGCACATACATATGTATATTATACCTTAAACATGTTCATAGATTATGTAGCAACGGCTATGTAGTTTCAATTGTCAATGTACTTCCTGATTCCTGGAAAATCGATTTTCTTCACGTACCTGCTATTAAAATATGTAATTTGTACACAATTGCGTTAATACTGTGAAACAACTCACTTTACTGTACATTGTGGCATCGACCGCGATGATCAATCCAACCTATGCACGGAGTGTAGAATACACTATTAAATTGAACTGGAATTGTATTCGGTCTCAAGACATTTCCGGCATTGTCTTTTTTTGTAGGAGAACTAAGTACTGGCGTGAAAATGCAGTACGAAAATAACACTAAAGTAAGAAAAAAATATACACAATTCGACTTCATGGCGAAGCTCCACACGAAAATTATCAGCTCGAAATTTAATCAACAACTGTTTGTGTTTTGAAAACCAGCTTGTATTATACACATATAACTTTGCTTCAGTTAAGTGAACTAATCTTGAATTTTTCCATTAAAAAGTATTGCCATTCCGAATTAAAAATTTAAACAAATACTTCCGAATTAAAAATTTCACAATAAATTCATGTTGGTAGATAAATTATCCCTTTTTAGCAGCAAGCACAGTGAACTCCTATGATAAGAATTTCAAATTTTTCAAGGATTTTTCCGATAGCTCTAAACCAGCTCTAATATGTATTATAACTTATGTAAATAATTAAAAATAATACTTAGACTGACACTGGCTGGCAATTCTAAAAAAATCAGGCTTATCTCATACTTGGCCTTGTTAAGAGCAATGCATGGGGTGAAATTGGATTAAGGGAGAGAATGATTTGTAATCATATGTGATGATAAGCTTCCATAACACCGCAAATACACGAGCGAAATCGACGGAATTCGCGTAATCATTTTACAATGATTTTTGGCAATTTAATTTTTATAATAGTTAACTTCAACAGAACCAGAAAACAGGTCACATCAATACACCTTGCTTTTAACAAACATGGAAATACCAGATAATGTTTCAGACGGTTTAAAATCCAATAGTATGTGTGCCAACAAATGAATAATATCTGAGAAGTGTATATTATCTCTAAGTACAAAAAATATGGAAAAATTGATTGATATTCGAAAAAAAAATTAAATTGGGCACTATTAAAAAAAACTCAAGCGCACAAGAACCGCTAGAAATACTTATGTTCGATGAACAATAGAAAAATCGTGCAGATTTTTAGTGCATATTCTACCGTATTTGCTCCAACCTGGTTCGACGGCAAAATCGCTTTGATTTCAACAATGCATTTAAACTCATAGATTGGTAAAGTTTTCAGGGCTACCACTTGCATGAATTTTAAGATTTGGGAAAGTCAATTACTACAAAACTTTGAAAGCAGCGTCTCCTGTAACATAAATATAGAAAATGTTCAGTGCTTGCAACACTTTACCGGCCCTGCAACTAAAAAACTGCCACAAATGCCGCACCTCGAAATCAAATTACCTTATCAATCTCGACTTAATCCGATGACTTCGTCGAAAGTTACAGGGACTGAAAGATGTTTGGGATCACCATCCGAAAAATATCCAATTTAAATATTAGTAACTTTTTTCAATGTAAATGTTCGCGATATGAATACTTCAAGTAAGCATTTATTGATACGAAACAACCAAAATAGCATCAAATCCAAAAGTATATCTGACCTGCTTCACATAGAAATCAACCTTCAATGCGAATTTTGTTATGATCCTATGACTGCATTGGAAGTTATTGGGGTAAAAAGAAATTTAGGGTTAATTAGTTCATCTGCTCAAAATTTTTGAGATCTTAATATGGGTTGCTTATTGCCACCAAAAGATCATTACCGTTTCAAAATTTCACGACAAAATCGCTTAATAAAAATATGGCAAAAAATACAAAACCAACAATAGCTGTCAACTCTATTATGGTTTTTCAACCAGGTACTTCCTAAATATTGCCTACAATAAGCTCTATTTATTTTATGAATTTTGTCCTGATTTCATGACTTTACTGGAAGCTCTGGTGCAAAAAGCATTATTTTTCTGAGCGAATTTTCAAAATCCAAGACACCAATATTATTAAAACTGGCAGCTCGAAAGTAAGGTTCAGCCACTAAGTGAATTTCAGGAAAATCTGGTATCTGAATCAGAATTCAAAGGGCAAACAGCAGTTTTTTTTCTTTGTAAATTTTCAAGATTGCACCACTGGCACAGAGTTGCCCACGTTTCTAAATCGATTCTATGAAACCTGGTCCTAGTTAAAACCAATACATTCTATGAATTTCGGACGTATCTAATTATTGGGTCGTGAGTTTTCACGAACAGAAGTTTCTGATGCTTAAAATAAAGGCGAATTGGAGGAGGGTTACCGTTCTTCTCCGATGTGAAATTTAAAAAGTTTTGCTTTGGTTGGGCAAACAAAACGTAAGGTTTTTATATGACTTAGTTTTTATAATAAAATACGAAAATTTTTCAGGAGAGTCGATGATTCGAAGGTTTTCACTTTCAATGCCTACTGTAGCTGTAGGGTTACCAGCACTTTCATAAAAAAAACTACATGAGCAACATCAATACATACACATAGTCACAAAATTGAAGCCACAATCTATGTATATAAATGCCAAAACATGATTCAATGTTACTAAAATTGTAGTAAATTGATCGAATTGGCATTTTATTCTGTTAGTGCGTTATTTTCTTTATAAATGTACATCAAATTAATCCAAAAAAAGTCAAATCTATTACAAAGTTTGTTATTTTGATGTCAACTGTACCACTTGCAAGCTATACAAAATTGAAGGCACACGTGCATCTAACAAGATATTTCGTAGAATTTGATGATGCAATTACTTTTCATTCTTTACAAATATTGAATTTTAGGTGAACGTTAGTGATTAGTTGAGTTAAGTGTGTTGTTTAAAAAAAAAAATAAGTATTTGTACATAAATAAATTAAAAAAGCTGAAATGGATAATTGGAGAAAAGAAACCACCTTTGCGGAAAGAAAAATTAATATTAACCCTAAAAAGATACCGTGCGCTTCAGAGGCGCCCGCCAAACCGATATATTGCTGTATTTTTTCATCCAATGCGTGTACAAGCTTGTTTTTTCAAGCCACCTCAGTCGTCGGTCAACACTGCCGAGGGACGACCGCTGCTGTTCGGTAAGTACCATAGTTTCGTTGCTATGACAACCCGTTGCGCTCGAGAGGCGCATGTGTATCTTCTGTTAACTTTTATGCATTTTTATATGATTTAGTTTTTGTTACTTTTTATTTATTTCTACATAAATAAAGTAAATATAAAATTAGTTTATTGTTACTTATTCGACTCTACGTCTTGCTTGTCGCCAACAAGATCCATTTATACCAGTTCGAAAGGTGTGGGATCTGTTTATAGCCCAATGCAAAATGAATTACTCTCCTGGAAGTAATGTCACTATTTGTTGAACAATTACTGGGGTTCCGCGGTAGATGCCCCTTTCGAATGTATATACCTAATAAACCAAAAAAGTATGGTATAAAAATTCCAAAGATGAGTGATAGTGGAACCAATTATATGATAAATGCGATGACATACATTGGAAAAGCTACAAATATAAATGGTTTACCACAAGGTGAATATTACTTGAAAGAGCTATCACGGCCAATTCATGGTACCAACCACAATATAACGTGTGACAATTGATTCACGTCTATCCCTGTCTCAAAAGCATTGCTTGCTGAACCATACAAATTGACGATTGTGGACACGGTACGATCAAACAAAAGGAAAATTCCCGAAGAACTAAAAAACACCCGTTCTAGACCAGTGGGTACGTCTATGTTCTGTTTCGATGGACCTTTGACCCTACTACCATCCAAGCCGAAGCCTTCCAAGATGGTGTACATGTTGTCCTCATGTGATGAAGGCGCTGTTATAAATCCTACAATTCGTAAACCTGAGATCATTATGTTCTACAACCAGACGAAAGGCGGCATCGACACATTTGACCAGATGTGTTCTTAGATGTCTTGTTCTAGAAAGAGTAACAGATGGCCAATGACAATGTTTTATAGCATATTGAATATAGCTTTTATCAACTCATATATAATTTACACACACAATGTTTTGTCAAAACAAGAAAAACCATTAAACCGAAGAGAATATATGAAAAAACTAAATACTGAACTGTATACACCGTGGATGAGATCTAGATTGGAAATCCCTACTTTATCAAGGCGTTTGAGAGAAAATATTGAGAATATCCTGCCACAAACTAATCAAGAGGCTTCTCAAGAAGCTGAAGAGGAACCTCTGGCTAAAGTTCCGCGTTACTGTAACTTATATACAACTAAAAAGAAAAGAATGTCTAAGATGACATGTACAAAATGTAAAAAGACAGTGTGTGGTGAACATAAAAAAGATGTTTGCAACAATTGTCTATAACTATAATTTTATTCAGTATTTCTTGTAACTTGTGACTGAATATATAGAAATTCATTAGTTAGGAAGAAAAAAAACATTATAAATGTTACTAATTTTAAAAAAATTCTACTTAAATATAAATACTTTCAATTTTGGTTACTTTTTTTTAAGGGTTTATAAAACCCTACATAATTTTCTTAATAATAAAAATAATAATATAAACTTGTATTTAATTAACTTCTTATTAATCTAAAACCTCATAGAAATTACAATAAAAAGAATAATTATTTCAGTTCGTAAATAAATAGGTTTTTAATATTGTGCGCCTCTCAGCGCATGTTTATCTTTTCAGTACTATAAAATAACGTTATCTCTCTAGAGTTAAGCTTGTTTGTGAAGGTAAAACATATCGGGAAGTAGGAAAAATAGTTGGGAGATCATTTTCTTCAGTAAGAACTGTAGTCAACAAATGGAAAAATGACGGAACTTATATTAATAATACGGGACGCGGACGGAAAAAGTTACTTTCAGTTAAAGACGAGGAATACATTCGACGGTAATAAGAAAAATGTCCAAAGAAGCCGATTAATAATTTGAGGGCTGAAGTTTCTCATATGATCCAAAAACCAATATCCAAGGAAACTATTAGAAGAACATTGCGAAACCATGGTTTAAATGGACGAATAGCCCGTAAAAAGCCATTTATTTCAGAAGCAAATAGAAAAAAACGGTTAGAGTTTGCGAAAACTTTCGTAAATGAGGGTCCAGATTTATGAAAAAAACATAATATTCAGTGATGAAAGCAAGTTCAACCTATTTGGCTCTGATGGCAGACAAATAGTTTGGAGGAAAGTGAATACCGAACTAAAGAAAGAAAATTTGTGTGGAACCGTAATCCATGGAGGAGGTAATGTAATGGTTTGGGGCTGCATGTCTGCAGGAGGATTCGGCAACATGGAATTTATTGAGACCACTATGGACAAATTTAAATACCTCGATATCCTGAAAAGGAATTTAAAATCAAGTGCTATTAAACTAGGACTATCGGATGTGTTTTGGTTTCAACAAGTAATGATCCAAAGCACACCGCACATATTGTAAAGATGTGGTTTCTTTATAATACGCCAAAACAATTAAAAACTCCACCTCAGTCCCCAGACCTTAACCCAATTGAACATTTGTGGTCAGTACTTGAGCAACAAATCCGAAAATTTTCAATTGCGAATAAATCCGAGCTGAAGTCAATAATAGCAAGGGAATGGCAAAATATTAGCCCAACCATAAGAAAAAAGTTAGCAGAAAGTATGCCTAGAAGACTAGCAGCAGTAATCGAAGCAAAAGGATATCCAACTAACTACTAATAACAAATTATTTTATATTTTTCTACTGATCTTGAAGTTTGTGCCTTTAATTTTGTGCCTTGAGATTTTTTGTTAATTTTTTCTTTTTCACTTAATTCTTTAAAAAATTGAATTTAATAAATTTTTTTTATTCATTTTTGTATTTTTAGTCTTCAACTAAATAAAAATTAATAATATTTGTGAAAATAAAGCGACATTAGTTTATATACGATTAAGAGTTTTCATATTTATTTTTATAATGATTTGATAGTCTTAGTCAAAAAAAAATTCATATTTTGGTCAATTTTATTTAAGGCACCTAGCGCACACACAGGGTTAAACATTTCAAAAATATTATTATTTTCACATTTAAAACACGTTCCAATATCATTCCATGAACTTTATTTTTGCTAAAGTTATTTTTTAACAGAATAATAGGTATATTTAAAACTAACTAGTAACCTATTTTCTTTTTCTCGGTCTCATCTATGTTTACACCGAAATTCCTCAAAATTGGTATTGCGGTTTAGCTTAGTACTGTCTTCGATTTCACGAGAAATCTATTTCAGCGAAAATTTAGCTGGAAAATAAGCAGGATTTGTACTTAGTTCTTAGCATGAAAAGTTGCTTTGAAGTTGCTTTCGCTTTGAAAATGCAGATGGCACTGACACATGTCTCCAATCATTTCCCGCCAATTTAGTTTGTGCAGTTCATTCTTTAGGCTGGTACTGAGTTAACCGCGAAGCTAAATTTTGACATGTCTCCATTATCTGGTCATTCTTTTGAGCGAAAATTTTGGCAATGGAGAAAAGCAGAGACAATCCTTATTCTTGACGGATAAAATGTCAAGAATTCCAGTTTTCGATCGATTTTCTTATTGGAAACACATTTGCACAATTCAAATTTCAAATTGAAACACCAAATGTCAGTTTTTAGTTCGAAAGAATGAACTGCTCAAACTTAATTGGCGTGAAATGATTGGAGACATGTTTCAGTGCCATCTGCATTTTCAAAGCGAAAGGAACCTCAAAGCAACTTTTCATGCTAAGAACAGAGTACAACTCTTGTTTATTTTCAAGCTAAATTTTCGCCGAAACAGAATTTTGTATGAAAATGTATGTATGAAACCGAATTTCGTATGAAAATTTCTCGTGAAATCGAACTCAGTACTATGCTTTTCAAGCTAAAAAGTGACATTTGGTGTTTGAATGTGATAATTGAATTGTGCAATTGTCTTTCCAATAAGATAATCTATAGAAAATTGAAATTATTGACGTCTTATCCGTCACGAATGAGCAGTGTCTCTGCTTTTCTCCATTGCCAAAATTTTCGCTCAGAAGAATGAACAGATAATGGAGACATGTTAAAATTTAGCCTCACGATTAACCCAGTACCAGCCATTAGGCGTAAAAGCTCAATAGACCGACAGAGACTTTATAAGATTCTTGTACTATGTGTAATGTATGTATGTAAATTGAAAGTGAAGACTTTTGATGATGATCCATAATATGCAAAAATTATAAATAAATAGGTATTTACTGCATTACACTTCTATAAACTACGTTAAAAGTTTTTGTTTTGTTCTGCGTTAACATGCAGATTTTGCGATGTAGAAACGCGTGAGCAAGCTACGTAGACCTGTACGTGGGAAAAACATGGCATGCCCAAATGTACTCCTGCTACCTTTAAGGTTTGACCCTGTGATTTGCTGACAATAATTGAAAATGCAACTTTTAATGGGAACTGCAGAAGCTTAGTATTAAATGGTAATTTATCAGGCATGATTGGGATGTTAGGTATGATTGGGAGGAAAGTTGGATTTAATTTGTTGCACAATGCCCTCAACAGCTCTTAAATATTCACACAGTGATCATAGAAAATTGAATGTAATATGATAGTATCACATAATAAATAAACGCTAATTTGTCTTACAATTTCTATACTTGGTGTCCTCTCGAGGGGCAAACCAATAAAAAGTTTTCTTTCTATGGATGGTTCTGTAAAAAAAACCACTGAAACCATTTAATACCTTTTTTCCCGCTCAACTGGGCATAATGTACTAATTTGCCAATTACACAGTACTACATTATAATACTGAAGACATGCTACAATTAAATCTGGTCTCTCGAATCTCCGATGAGCTTTTAAATTTCCATTGCTTGATACACTATGGTAAAAGCTCGACGAGATTCAGGAAACGAGATTCGATTGTTGTCTACCTCCACTGCAAAAGTGTGCTATATACTTTGGGCGAGTTTGTCCGTCCCTCATCTGAAATAAAGAATAAGGCAATCCGCACACGGGTCGTTGAGCTATCGTCGTAGATGCGATATTTCTACGCTTGGTCGTCACAACCTATGTAAATCAATGGGTGACCGCTAACGGAGCGTTAGCCTATCGTGAAGAGTGAGAAGCGTAGTCGGTTCACGTTGAGTCCGTCTCAAGCGTTATGCATTGCAGACCTCAAGTCGAATGAGTAGTCGTTTTTGCAAGCGCGATGGATGACGGCAACGTACGATTCGTGGGGGAGGTGGGAAAATGCACCGAATGGTATGATTTTACGACGCATACTGTCGTTTTCTTGGCGACCCGTGTGTGGACATAATACGATGATGACGGCACTCGTTTTTTCGCGAGCTTGACGAGTGTCAAACGCATCTCTCACGTATAGCATTGCTAACGACCCGTGTGCGGAGTGCCTAAGTTTTCTACGATCATATCAAGAAGCAAGATCACTTGCAAAACTCAAATAAAAGAGCCACACAAATTTACTTGGTTTACTAGGTTAACTGACATGAATGGATTCTTTTTATTGTACACTGAAACACATAACGATAAGGTACAAATACAACTGCATCAAACAACGATACTTCACGTGAACCAATTGTTTTCAATAAAATATATTTTGTCTTGCACATATTTATAAATTTCGTGGCAACGGTTTGATAGTTTGAATCGTCAATGTATTTCCTGATTCTTCGAAATTTGATTTTCTTTATTTTTGCTGCCATATAAGTATCTACTATTGAAATTCGTCAATTGGAGACAATTGAGTTGATACTGCAAAAGAACTCACTTTACTATACATTTAGGCATCGACCGCGATGATCAACCCGACCTTTGCAAGGAACATAGAATACACTATTACGTTCAACTTGAATTGTACTCGGTCTCATGGTAGTTGGCGAATTGTCTTCTCTTGTGGGAAAACTACATACTGGCGTGAAAATGCAGTACGAAACAATCACCAAAGTAAGAAAAAAATATACACAATTCGTCTTCATGGCTAGGCTCCACTCGAAAATTATCAGCTCGAAAGTTAACAAACAACTGTTTGTTTTCGAAAAACCAGGTTGTCTTATATGCAAAACTATACTGTACTGTAATATATGCAAATCGATTTATAATTTTGCTTCGAGTAAGTTAACTTCCTAGTCTTGGGTTTTCCCAATAAAAAGTATTGTCTTACAGACACAAACACTTTCGAATTAAAAATTTCACAACAAATTTACGTTAGTTCATATATCATCCCCTATTAGCAGCAAACCCAGTGAACTCCTTTGACACGAATTTTCCAAGGATTTTTTCTATAATTCTATAAGTCAGAACTTATGTAAATAATTAGAAATTACACTTAGACTGACACTGGCTATTGACTCCAGTTGTTACATATGTAATTGTTAGAAGTATTTTCAAACAAATCTTGCTTATCTTTTCATTGACCTTGTTGAGTGTAATGCATTGGGTGAAATTGGTTTCCGGGAAAAATTGATTTGTAATCATCAGTGATAAGCTTCCATGACATCGCAAATACACGTGTGATATTGACTTTTAACAAATATGGAAACACCAGATAACGCTTGAGATCGTTAAAAATTTAATAGTTAGAGTGGCAATAAATCAATAAATTAATAAATTGAATAAGAGAGAATGTCTGAGAAGAATATATTATTTTTCAGAGCAAAAATGCATGGAAGAATTGTTTGATTTTCGAAAAAAAATCTGATATAGTACAATTCCAACCATCCAAGTTTTTTAATGCTATAAATTCATATGTATTGACGTTGGAAACTTACAAATAATTGAAGAAATCAAGGATCATGGAGCATATATTGCA
This sequence comes from Nemotelus pantherinus, assembly GCA_963978885.1. Lineage (NCBI taxonomy): Eukaryota > Metazoa > Arthropoda > Insecta > Diptera > Stratiomyidae > Nemotelus > Nemotelus pantherinus. The sequence continues at coordinate 98,727,369 of OZ022265.1, read as the reverse complement.
GTTCTCAAGGGAAATTTGGAGCGAAGTGCTGACAAATTGGGAGAATCAAAGGATTTTTACTTTCAACAAGATAATGATCCTAAGTACATGGCTCATAATACTAGGATGTTCTTGGCATACAAAACTGCACATTTGCTTCAAACACCACCGCAAAGTCCTGGTTTCAATCCCATTGAGCACATGCGGACTTTGCTGGAAAAAATGATCAGGACTCATCGTATCAGCTCGAAACCTAAGTTGAAACAGGCTCTTTAGCGAGAATGGGCGAAAATAGAGCCACGCTTTGCAAAAATACTTGCAGAATCGATGCTACACTGCCTTAAAACCGTGATTAAGAATAATAGCTACCCAACTAAATATTAAGAAAAAATGTATCTATAGTTTTTAAGATTTTTCATAAACTGTTTCGTTAGTGTACCAAGGCTTTATTGGAGACAAACTGTTGACTTTGTTTTATTTTTAGTTAATAACTTTGTAGTGAATAATTTAAATGCATTAGTTTTGGTTTCTAAATTAAATAAAACCATTTAATGAATAAATTTTCATTAAAACTTTTTCAAATTTCTTGCAAAAATTTATTGTTTTTTATCACTTGCATTTCAAATAGCTGCTGTCTGAAGACATTAGTGGCACACTGTACTTATTTTTGTCTTAAATGTATAACTCCACATTTTTTTTTCAATAATTATCTAAACATCAGATTCTATTAAGTAACGAGTCCGGCAATAGCCATATTTTCTCTCAAGTGGTTGAAATTCAGAAGAATTTTAGCAACTAGTTCTGGATATTCTGGTTATTTGTGATTCCTCAAAAAAAAAACCCCTTAGGGCCAAAATAAACGGGCGGGATAAATTCTGCGTGTTTTCGCCGAGCTTTTTCACGCTGAAGATTCAAACTACACGAGGTCGGAAAAACGCGACATTGTTACACTGCTGCGAAAAATAGCACATTTCACAGTTTTACAATGAATTCTAATGTGTTAGCATGTACGCCTGTCGTGTGTGGAGAATTAGTTATATTTGAGCACAAATGTGTTAAAGCTATTGGCCAGAAAAAGCCTTGGGCTCAAAGAAAAATTTTTAACTACCGACTCCGCTTAGCACGACGATACATTGAATGCGGATTTGGTATTCTAATAATAAGTTCATATAAATATTCTTGTTTCAACAGATTTTGCGTGCGACCTCTTCTCACAATTTGTTTTTAAGGTTTCTATTGGCAAATTCCTTATGTTTGAAACTGTACAAAATGGGACGTTTCTTTATTTCGAAAATTAATTTAATAAAACAATGTGTACATATACGCACATGCATCGCTTTGAATTTCTCTGCATTCTGAATTCTGCGTTGTACTGTAGAAACTATACGATTCATACCGAAAAGCTCAAATCCACAGCGCGGGAATGCTCTCAACGCAACTGTGCGCGTTGCTCACGCAGTAGCACAGCGAAACACGCAGCTAAAAACGAGCTCGTATAGTTTGCTTCATACAAACCCATATGTTCCATTTGCAAGCACAAAAGCTCGGCGGAAAAACGCGGCGATAGTTCCGCTCGTCTAATTTGGCCCTTACTAATACAAAGCTTAGCTATGCTTCTGATTCGTTGTGTGTCATATGCTTTGTGAATTTGGTGTCTTTTATAAGGGCACAGATTTGCGGTCCATCAAAGTTGTCTGCTTTTAATTATTCCATATTCAGGGCTGAACATTTTTGGGACACATATTTAAAACAGTCACTAGTGCTATCCAAGGCGTTGATAATCTGTTTTATTGGCCCAAGTTTGATGTGAAGTGGTTTTCGATCGAATTACTATTAACGATATTTACTTCGCCTGCCATCAACATTTCTCTCAAAGGTTAGACTTTTTTAACCCAATGAACAACTATTCCATAGACTAAGGTAACAGAAATGTTTAGTAAACCCACTTTGCTGTCCTTATGCACCTCTAAGCACTCAGTCCAAAGAACCCATTGTACTCAAACCTACGCCTACCGTAGCTACCCAGATTTCCTAGCAAAAGTTAGGATAAATGGTGAGAGAAAAGAGGCTATCTTATTCATACGCGCTACATTTCCGCCAAAGCATTGATTTCTGAGGTGCGCAAACGCTAGTCATTCACAGAGAAAATACTCTGTAGAGTTAGCCTCTTCTAGGCAAAGTGAACAGAGGTCATCTTGCTACAGCTATTCGGTACATATGAACTCCTAAGTAGTTGCGTCCAGTCAATATACCTGTCATGGCTCTGCAAAATTTTCCGCTCTTGTTGAGCAGAAATCCCGCAGTTGCATTTGAAGTCTTCCATCTATCTTTGTGAGCATCAACTACCCACTTTCGAAGAATGACACCCGAGGTAGGGTCGAAGCACTGAAGTGGAAGCATCAAACCTTGCTCCGCAATGGCGTCAGCAATTTTATTTTCCTCCACACCTCAGTGCCCCGGTATCCTGAAGAGACTAACTTTATTGAATCTGGGGGCAGAGTTCAATCGTGTCTTGCACTTTTGGGCAATTTTCGAAGCAGTCAGGAGTCTACGCAGTACCATCAGTGCAACTTGACTGTTACTGCAAATAGCAATGCATTTTTCCCTCCACTTTTTCTCAAGTGCCCAGCAGACTGCTCTCAAGATAGCAAATATTTCTGTTTGAAAAACAGAAATGTGCTATCCGGGAGAAGAGGGATACCTGTCATTCGATGGATGCAGATAGACACCAGCTCTTGATCTAACATCTCTTCGTACAGAGTATACTCTCGTACATAGATCTATGTCCTCTTAATCACTTCTGCTCAAGAAAACTACTTCGTACCCTCTCGCGAAGTTGAGGAATGGCACTCAAGCGTCCGAAGACATAGTGAGAATCAGGGAGAACTCACGTATCGAACTGGTAACATGGCTACTCACGTATCGCACTGGTACGCATGTTGCTCATCATTCACCGGGTTTCACTTAAGAGCCCTGATGCATATGTGCTATTCAATAAGCCTCTTTAGGCATTTCAACATAAACGACGTTAAGCTGATCGGCTTAAAACATCTTGGATCAAAATAGTCATCACTCCCTAGTTTAGGTATAAAAACTACATTAACCTCACGCCAAAGTAACGGAATATACCCCAGGAATATACCCAAAAGATTTCTTTTAGCCTGCGCCTAAGTAGTCAATTTTTTCCCTTAGCATAACCTGATTGATGTCATTCATGCCCGGCGATTTTAAATCTTCAAAAGACATTGCACCTCTGACATTTTCACTAGTGACTACAGATCTAGTTGTGTACCAGCGTTTCCTACTGCAAAGAGCAGGAGGCTTGGTAAGAGGTGCAGATGCCTTCTGTGCTTCAATCACTGGAGCACCGGGAAAGTGGTCCTAAGTAAAGTCTGTAGGGACTCCTTTTTGGACTAAGTAAATTCATCATGCAAGCATTTTAGAGAGTTCAGTTTAGCTGATTAATCCTTCTCTAGGACTTTGCAAAGTCTCGACGTCTCCCGTGCACCTTTCAATCCCTTACAGAACGATCAGAACCCCAGATACTCAAATACTCTTTGTGAGGTTCTGTAGGCAATCTAGTCATCCTCAGTGTTGGTCTTACAAGCTCGATTGAGAAGTTTCCTGCCACTTTTCCTGAGCTTCGGTAGTTTTCGGTTTCACCATGAAACCGTATTGTTATTATTATGCCTCTATTCAGAGTGCTCAACTGAATCTACTGACTTTAGCGATTTTATCCTAAAACTGGAACACGCTTTTTGTCCAAAAAACCGAATGAACGTAGCCTAATCAGTGTTCTTTAAATTTCTTATTTCCAACATGGGTGTTATATCCGTGGCTAAATATAACACTAAGTAGCGATAATCAGAGAGTGAAACCAAATTCGATACATGTCATGCAGTCGTTGATCTAACTATTCCAGGCGAACATAGTAAAACATCAATAACCACCCTTCTCTTTGACATGAAAAATTTGGGAGAGATCCTAGTGTTTAAAATAATCAGCCCACAGAAGTGATCAAATCAAAGAGTCTGACTCCTCTGGCGTTACATTTGTTACTGCCGTAGCTGGTTTGCTGAGAGTAAGCATCGCAGCTTACCAGAAATTCTAGTGTCTCTGACTTAGTGAACTGGGTCACGTCCTTCAACCCCTGTATCGACCGAGGGAACAAGTAGTCAAAGAGAAAGTAAGTTGAGGTGACCAGCGTACTTTTCAGCCTGCAATTTTCCTGGTACTGCATGAACCCAACTAACAGGTCGCGGATTGAAAACTGTTTAAGCTTGGTGACATCAAGCAGCTTGGAAAGCAGAACACAAGTCATCGGCCGTGTTGATCTTTCATCATAAAAGATCTGTGCCCCCGTATTTGAACTGAGTCTGTAGATCCTGCTGCCTCGAACTAACGGTTCCTGTTTAAATGCAATATAAGGGGAAGCTAACAGTTTTGTTTACTTTTTGCTTAAAAGATGGGGCATGTTGCAAGTTGATCTGAACAAATCTTAATCCTTCAGACATAAAAAAGTCCAGAATTGATGTCTTTGGATCCCTTTGCAGGGACCATTAGACAATGTCCGCTTAATCTCAGTGAAAGAAACTCTACAGAAGAGAATTGACATCCGATCTGCTTTGAAGCAAAGACATCAACCTTGCGTTTCCTCCGCTCACCACCGCTGACAGATCCGGCATTTGTTCTGGCCTCCTTGTATTCAGCGTTGTCGTTCGTCCAACTTCTTAAACAGGGTCCACTTTTGTCGACGGCTGACCGCCTTTTCTGGTTCGCAATGTCTAGTTGGCGTGGTATTGCACCCAGTTAAGAGTTCATATCATTTCTGGTCCAAACTGGCAGCCTTAGCCTCAAAAACCAACCTTTTTTTCCCTACTCCATCTAGGCTCGCTGCCTGGCATTCGGTCTAGTCAACTTTCGCCGGCAGCTTGTCTTTTTTGCGTAGTTTTTACGTTGCCTGCGATTGAAAGCTTCCCCAGGTTTCCAGAGTTCAGAAAAACGAGCACTTTTACTTTCTGCACTACCTGCAGGCATCTCACTTACACTAGCCGGAGCTGCCTCCTTTAGTGAATCTCTCCTCCTCTTTTGTGAGGATTCGGGAGGAAACATCTTTCCTCCTGAAACGGCCGTCTTCAGACTTCCAGCTGATGCTGTACTCGCCTCTCCGGAGCCAGTGACCAGAGAAAATGCTATCAGCAAATTCGAAAACATTCTGGCCATGGTACGATGGTACTCTGTGACCTGCCACTGCAGCCAGGGCTTTCCATTGCAGTCATGTATGAAATTGCGCCTGCAGAATCTGAGCCGCTGCTGCACTGAGCACGCCCAGCAATCTGACTGCCAGCTGCAGAGATAACATCTTATGGATTTATCCGCTTGCTAAGCTACCTGCGTGCTCACATGAGAGCGCTTTTGTAATGCACGTTGAAATAAATCCATTCTATTTGATTTTAAGCACTGTTTGTTGGGCGTTGAAAAACGCACTGCAGTCAATTGAAGTGCAAATGATTATTTTGATGATGCATTATTTTTTCATAGCTATTTCGGGGATACTTTCGATTAAGTAGCAAATTCGTTACTCTTACACTTTTCAGAAAAGAAGTACTTGTTCTCGCATAATTTACGGCACGCGTGAAAGATTGACAAAATGTATGTACCCCAATATAAGGCCTGATATTTCAGCTGCACTTTTGTACGCGCGAAAATGATGACTTTTTGTCCAAATGTGTCATTCCTAATTTTTTAGGTTTTCTTTATATTTTCTGCATCAAAAGATTAGTGGCAGTATAAGTCATTAAAATTTCAAACTGTTGCGAACAAAAAATTAACGGATATGGTTGAAATTTCCTAGTTACTTAGTCACGTAGCTACGAGAATAATCCAAAAATATAAATCACCCTAGACCAATGTAGCTTAATTTGAATTTCATTTTCCAATATATTTTTTCACTTTCTTCCATTTTGTTTTATTTTTGACTAAAACCTAAACTTATATTTAAATACAAATGTTTGAACTGCGCTCATGTAACTTAGTTTACAAAATTTTTTTTTATGTTTCATAATTCTTTCATTATGAGACGAACACTTTCAAGAAGTTGACCCACATTGGGCGCGTCCAGATAACAATTTATTGTTCTATTCATATTACAGAAAAAAATATAAACAATTGTTTCAGTTACATCAAAATAACCAGCCGATTAAGTAATGAAAGGTTCATGGGTGAGTGCACTTACTTAAGGAACATATTGATATTACTAAGTTGTAGACTCGTATAGTTTTTTTTTATGAACGAGCTGGTAACCCTGCAGCTACGACAGGCATTGAAATTGAAAACCTTCAAATCATCGACTATCCCCAAAAGTTCTCGTCTTTTACTTCGAAAGCCAACTCATATAGAAATCTTACACTTTGTTTACCCAACCAAAGCAAAACTTTTGAAATTTCACATCGGATAAGAACGATAGCCCTTCACGAGAACTCACAGCCCAACCATCAGGTACATTTGAAATTCACTGAAAGAATTGGTGTTAACTAGGTAGGACAAGGTCTGGTAGAAGCGATTTGGAAATACGAGCAACTCTGTGCCAATGGCGCTATCTTGAAAAATTATAAAGAAACAAAACTGCTTTTGCCCTATGAATTATGATAAAGTTACCAGATTTTCATGAAATTCACACGGTAGATGAACCTTAATTTCTAATTTCGGTAAAAATTTGGTTGAAAAGCTGGTTGGTGCTGCCAGCTATGGTTATTTTGGTGTCTTGGATTCTGAAAGTTCGCTCAGGAAAATAAAGCTTTTGGCTCAACAACATCCAGTGCTGTCATGAAATCAAAACGAGTTTCATATGATAAATGGAACTTAATATAGGCATTATTCAAAAGGAATCTGGTTAAGAAGCCGTAGTAGGGTTGCCAGCTATTGTTGGTTTTGTATTTATTTACAATATCTTAACTTAGCGATTTTATCGTAGAATTTTCAAATGTTAATGATCTTGTATTGACAATAAACAACATATATGAAGTTTTCGAAAATTTGAAAACTCTTACGGGTAGTAACCGTAATTTCTTTATATCCCTAGAATTTCCAATGCAGTCATCGCATTAAAACGAAATTCGCAGGGTAGGTTGATTTCAATGTGAGGTAAGTGTGATATATTTTTGGTTTTAATGCTAGCGAAGAGGTGCAAAAGCGGGGCATTTTTGCTATTTTCGTATCAATAAATGCTTACATTCAGTATTCATGTCGCGCACATTTACAATGAAAATAAGTTACCAATGTTTAAATTTTATAAGTTCTAGAAATTTTTCGGTCCCCAATATCTTTCATATTTTGACCACAAACATGTTTCTATTCCTGTAACTTTCAACGAAATCATCGGATAAAATCGAGATTGATAGAGTAATTTGATTCTGATGTGAGGCCGTTGTAGGAGACTCTTAGTTGCAGTGCTGGTAAAGTGTTACAAGCAGTGAGTACTTTGTTTATGTTAAGTTATGCTGCTTTCAAAGTTTTGCAGTGTTTGGCTTTCCTAAATGTTGAAATTTAAACAAATGGTAGAATATGCTCTCAAAATCAGTGCGACTCTTCTATTTTTCATCGAACATTAGTATTTCTAGTAGTTCAGGTGCGCTAGAGTTTTTTCATTTCCATTGTTTTATACTAACGAAAACATTGGCTGAAATAATCATTTTTTGGCTAACTTTTAAAAGCAAGTTACAATGCATCTCATTTTCTAATTGATTTTAGAAGGCCGGAATACACTCACGGGTTTAGTTTTCTAATATTGATGAGTTTTTTTAATTTAGTGTGATATAAATTAGAAAATAAGTTTATATCTGTGGAGTTTATGACTTCCAGCCAGGATTGTCTAGCAAATTTTTCTAACAGTAACGTACAATTGACCTTTTTTGAGCAATGTTGACCAGATATTGTGATTTCAGGCTTCTGTGCACTATATAATAGCAAAACCGTACTCTTTTGGTCCAAAATACATGTATCATCTACCGCAGGTTTAATTTTTTGGAAGGATCTTTGACTAATATTGTAGTAAATGTGATCAATGCGGCTTTTCTCTCGTGTTTCCCTGATTCGCATATGATCTAAAACCTAGCCCGGCCTAAATATTCACATATATAAAATAACCATAAACCAAAAAATTATGTAATGTTTTTGTATTACATTCCAACACTTCTACAAGCCTTGAACAAAAGGCATAGCTACATACATTCGGGGATCTGTAAAGAGCTATAATTCTGATAGAAGCAAAACAAATTAAAAAAGTTATGTATATCGAAAAAATTTATTTCGAATGCATTAATGAATATAGTACAAAAACGAGTTAAGAAGAATGAATTAATGAAAGTGCTATAATTAAGGGATACTTGTTTCCACTGGAATTTCAGCAACCTTACATTAGTTCAAAGTGGGTACTCGAATTTTCCGTTATTTAGTTTCTGGAAACTAAGAAAAATTAAGGGGTGTCTTATGATTTTGCAGCGGAGTGTTTTTACAAAGTAAGTATAATAAGGATTAAAAAATCCGAGAAAGTTGTTAAGATCAAAGGATCAATGAGAGATCATCAATACATAATTTAATACATAATTTGTTAAGTGTTTAAGTTTTACCTAATCAAAAATTTAACCAAAATGTACGAATAGTAAATTACATTGACATGTATTTAATGTAGGTTTTGTAAAAATGAGCTTAGTATTACCAACCTTTGGAACAGTTGTTTGAATATTGTAACAAAAGGAAATACACTAAAGTGGATGATAGTGATCAATGGTTATAAAACTTAAATGCTAAAAACCAAACTAGATAAAAGATGCAACAGTTAATGTTATGTCTTCCCTTTATAATTTGAAATTATAACGTCTATTTTTGGATCACATTATAATTCACTGATTTATTTCTTAATCCAAACTTAACGTGTACGCTTACAAACTGGTTTCAAACAAACTTAGCAACTAGTTACAAATAACGATAGAGAGGAAGTATTATTTACGATTGTGTGTGTAACTTAGTAACTTGGTTGTAGAGACATCTATCAATTCACTTAAACCAAATTAAATATATTACAGTTAATAATCTCACCTGATATTCCATCATACGTCCACCAGTCCTCCCAACTAACTCCGAATATCCCTAAAAATATAGAAAAAAGGCAATTTAATTGAAAGCAATTACGGTTCAAGTTTATTTTAGCTTTTTAACATGTAATATTCATAGCTGTTAATAATTCAATCATTTATGTTTTCATACAGCCGCTACCTAATAGCCACCACTTTAATCAAAAGGATATATTTAAACAAGGCAAACAGTAAAACGAAAAAAAAAAAAACAAAATAAATCATGCATAGCAAGCAGTAGTGTTTACAGTTAGGACTTCGTTGGCTTCAGTTGAGTCTACCTTCACTAGTCCAGATTAAACAAACTGACTTTGTTTCATGTTGCATGGGAAACGGACTTGTGTAGCAATTAATTCGGTCTCGAGTAACGGCTCATCATCGGTTTTAAGGCCAATGACAAACAGAGCGGTTTTTGCGAGGCGTTTCCCGAGAGGAAAACCGAGTCGGTATAGTCGTACATTACTTTAGCATTGTGATGACACACACCGCGGTGCAAACCGCCTCTCGGTTTCGGAATCGCGCCGGTTGATGAGAGAAATGACCCACCGACTCGTTTTTCGAGCGTTTTTCGATGAGTTCATTGCTGCGTAGTCCGATCGAGCTGAAATTTTCTGGATGCATTGATGAATGCATGGGATAGGGGAAGGAAAATATGATACTCTGACGTAATTTGTAACTAAACCGACTCGATAAACGCTTCTGAAAACCGCTGTGTGTGGCTAAACCGAAGCGTTAAACGCTTCGGTGAAACCGAACTGTCTGTCATTGGCCTAACTCAAGGCAACCGTCTCTGAAATAATTCACAAACAACTGTCCGTCTCTTCGCCATGCTGCGGAAAACACTTGATTCTACCCTTTGAAATGATCTCATCGGACGTTATGATTAAAATCAGTACCCATAGCCGATTTGATCAGGCGCTATGTGCATCTCACACACATATCATTGAAAGTTTACACTGCTCGATGAGTACCATGAAAGTCGACCCAAAGACTCTCATTCAGGAATTTAACTTTACTGTTCGGAGTTGTTTCGCAGATTACAAATAGTTTCTATTCATGCAGCACTTTGTTGAACGTTGTAGCATCCGACTAGAGCCATTCATCGTCTTACATTTTTTAACTCCGTTGTTTGAATCCCAGTTATTATTCTGTTAAATACTAATCGAATTGAACAATAATTCCTCCAAAGTCCAGAATTTGATGCAGAACTAAAACTAAATTCTATTCAGTCAAACAGAAATGTAGGGCGTAAATGAGTCGCAAATCGTTTAAATGTAGATGGGCTAGCATAGATGGGCTAGTATAGTTTTGAAAAAGAGTCTATGCAACACTTGCGCATATGTACATTCGTCTTTTAAGCACTAAATAAAGTTTATAGATAACTGATAACAAATATAAATATAGATAACTGAGAGAGACAATGACAAACGTATTCATTGTACCCATATTGTTTGCTTGTTGCATCTGGCATATGACATTTACCGTTGATCTAGTTATCTAGAAAATTTAGATCTAGCTTCTGTGGTGCCTCACAGATTCTGTGTCAAATAAATATTGAGAAAATTCCACTTGGTGCTTAAGTCAAGTACTACAAATCGAAATGGCAGTTGCAGTCAGATTAGAAACTATTTAGTGCCGTTCAAGTTTAAGAGCGTAATGTTCAAGAAACTAGTGAAAATAAATTTAATTTTGCTTTTTACGTCTAGAACATTAGCTATTGCAAATTTTACAGTATTTCCACAAAAACTGTTTTTAGAGACTTTGTTTTTAAAAGAAATTCAAAGAGGAGATGTTGCGAGCGGAGTCAAATTCTTGTGTAACACAAAGTAAGTAAATGAAATTGGAGATTTAGTAAAATGTAAACCTAAAATCAGAAGAGAGTTTAATGTTTGTCACCGTAAAATCAATGGATAGTTTATTATTTATATAAAAGAAGAGATCCAAGCTTATAATTTTTCATCGGGACAACTTTTTTGCGTACTATCCTGTATCTGTGGAATGTAAGACATGTTTCCATTTTTCTCGAGCATTACAACAACTAAAACAATGGGGTCCGTTTCATTGCATAGCCTCTTCTATCTAGCAGTTATAAGTAGTATTGGGTCGTCAGTCATATTGATATGTATTTGTGTGAGTTACTCATTTTCAAATTTGAGGTGGTACAATGTCATACTTCAAATGAAGTGTCATGTTGCATTCCTTCAATTATCTATGAGTTTCCAGCGCCGCTGGCAGCCATACAGCCCCATACCATTTACGCCGCCGCTACGGTAGGATAGAACATTTATGCTAAGTACTGGTTACGTTTTTTTATAGATAGGGGATTTTTCATTATTGATTGTAGCGTACTTCCAGAAAAGATAAGATTTTCATATTTTGGAAAATGATTTAATAGAGTATGTAGTTTTTGAATTCGGCGTTAACTCAAAAATGAAAAAAAATGTAGGTAAAACGTTTATGCTAAGGAGAGCAGTACTGTTACTAATCTACTAAACAATTTCCCAAAAATGGTAGCTAATTACCACCAAATTTTTTGTTTAAGTATCGTGCAAATTAAACTCAAAACTAAACTCGCATGCATACATTTTCCCCTTGTACAGCAATCCTTGTGCCTCAACTATCACAAGTCAATCGCTTAAAGTTGAGCGAAGCACATCAATATGACAAAAAATGAGGTGGTACAAATCAAACTAGTCTCGCGTACATACATTTTCCATTGAGTATTACAATCGATGCGCCTCAAAAGTCTCAAGTCAATCGCTTCGAAATTAACCAAAGCATCTCAATATGACTAAAAATGAGGTGGTACAAATCAAACTAGTCTCGCGTACATACATTTTCCATTGAGTATTACAATCGATGCGCCTCAAAAGTCTCAAGTCAATCGCTTCGAAATTAACCAAAGCACTTCAATATGACAAAAAATGAGGTGTGCCTCAAGTCAATCGCTTCACCTCAATATGACAAAAAAAATGAGGTGGTACAAATTTGAAGCTTGAGGTGATGTGACATTTTGTAGATGTGAATGGGACATTTGTCATGCATGTAAGCCGATTACTCAAGAAACAAGATATTTGATTTTTATCATCCTCTTCCGAAAGGAAATAGAATAATGAAAGGGAATCCCAAACCACATTCTCAACACATTTCACTGAAAATTTTCAATGCTAAGAAGAAAACATAATTCGGACATATAGAGAATAAAAGTAGGAAGATAAATTTAGTTGATGGAAAGTTAGTAAGCATCAAAAACACATGCGAGGAAGAAGAAGCTCTTTCATATTATTAATCATCGATTTAAATATTTTTTGGAAAACTAAACGATCGAAAGTGCTTCCCACCCAGTAACAAAGTGCTGAGATAAGAGATGCAAAAGTAATTAATGAGTTTATTTTTGGCATAACACAAACCAAACACTTTTTAAGATATAGCATTTTTCTTAGTAAATTTTTGTAGAATTTCATGGCTAATCTAGTAGGATCTTTATGCGTTCTGTTGTATTTCTAGTGACATCAAGTCTGATATTATCTTTACCTTGTGAATTTATATATTATCTTATTCTTTGCCATAAATATAACATTTCTTACATTAAACTTTTCTATAAAGTATTTCACATGGAGTCATTCTATCAACTCCATGCAATGAATGCCTTAACTATGTATTCTATGAATTGGGCCAATATTCATCTCTGAGGTTTGACTCAGAACCTAGGCGAATCAAATTTGCACCCGGTGCAAAATGCCAGATATTGCGCCTATGCAATACATTCAATTCTAAAAGAGTATACCTCACGGCTAACTAGCCAATACTTATATGTGCGGGTACACTTAAGTATTAACGGCATAAATACATGCTGTTTTTCTCATCATCTTATGAAAAACTAATAGAATGTTGTCAATTCTTTATAAAATTCTTCATAAAAGTATAAAAATACGCTGTTAAAAAGTCGTTGCGGTAATGAACACAATGGAAAATTCATTCTGATTTTAAGTCAACTGTAAAATAAAATTTGTCTTTGATGATGAGACGTTTGAAATTTAAAAGTGAAGTGAGTAGTTTCAAAAATATGCACTGTTTCTAATCAGACTCATAGTGCAAACTCATAGTGCAAACTTGACTGATGTGACTGATTTCAGTGGGAGAATATTGATTTTTATTCAGAGTTGTTACACATTTTTTCATCTGCGAATTTTAAAACAACGATAATATTCTCTCATAGAAGTATAAAAGTGCGATCGCTTTTTCCTTCTCTTCTTTAATAGCAGAGACAAAGTATAGCAGCTTTAAAGCTAGTATGCAGAAGTACAAAGAGCATTGTCATCTCATCAAAAAACCCAGATCCACTTATATCAGATTGACTGTTGAAGTTAATTTTTCATCCAAATGGGCTGCATTAAATTCTGGCAATATTATGCAAACCAGTAAATAGTAGATTATGCTCAACTATTTGCTTGAATCTTTCAAAAAATGATAGTATTACTTGCTCCAATATTTTAAAATGAAAATCAATTTTGATTTGGTTCAGAGGATCCCAAAATTGCTCCAGTACTGCCATCGTAAGAAAAGAGAAGTATTAGCTTTGATCTTAATGCTGATGTTCTAGCGAGCTTACAAAAAATATCCAGATCACATGCAAAAACTTTATGAACTCTTTGTCCGATCATAAATGCTTTTAAAACATCGATGTAGAACTTCAAATTACAACGGCTGTCTACTTCCAAGCAAATTTTAGGACTCTCCAGACATATGCTCGCAATATCTGTTTTGTTTTAAATGTCATACCAGGTCACAAAGCAACACAGAAATTGGACATCACCACCCAGTGAAAGTTCGACCAAAGTCTGATAAACTTCGCATAAATTGTGAACCAAAAGTCCAAGTGCATTAATCCTACTTCCCACCACCTTTCACACAACCATTTAAGGATCAGTGACAGAAAATACTTTTTCAAAACCTTTCATATTGCAATTGAGCGTGAAAAAAGTCTAGCACATCAGAACCGCTAGAAACACTAGTAACTAGTTAGACATATTCTGAGACACGTGCTTCTTATTACAACCTACCTATTTTAAAGGCAATACACCACTTTGATTTCAAAGATGTATTGCAACAAAGGTTTTTCAGCGCTACCATTAGCACTAGTTTCACAATGTAAGAATGGCAAGCACTTGCTACATATATTCATTATTAGTTACTTATCTTACAAAACTTTAAAAGCAGCATCCACCGTAACATAATTGAAGAAAGCCCTTGCAGCACTTTACTAGCCCTGCAACTAAAAGTCTAAAACAGTTGCTTCAAGTCAAAATCAACCTACACTTTGAATCATGTTTTCATCCGATGACTTCATGGTAAGTTACACGAATAGAAATGTGTGCGAGGCTACCATTCCAGAAAAATCCGTAAATTTAATCATTGACTACATGCTAGTTTCATTGTAAATGTTCACGATATGCATACTTTTTTTCTTGATACAAAAATAGCAAAAACGGCTCGTGCTGGCAACCGTTTGCTAACACAAAAGCCAAAAATATACAGCATCTGCCTCGTGATGAATTTAACCTGTTCTGTAAGTTTCGTTTTGGCCCGATGACAGCTTTGAAAATTATAGGGATGCAAAGAAATTTGAGGAAACCACCCGCAAGAGTTTTCGAATTTTCGAAATCTTAATAAAACTGACTGACCATATGAAAATATTATGATAAAATTAGTTACTTAGGGTATGGTAAGACAAAAAACAATAACAAACATAGCTGGCATCATGGTTTTTGAACCAGATTTATATATAGATAATAGGGCAAAAATCAGTTATTTTTTCTAGTGACTTTTCTAGATGTCAGTACTAGCACAGAGTTGGTTACATTTCAAAATCACTTCTACCGAGCCTGGTCCTACTGAAAACCAACATATTCTGTGAATTTAATTTGTATCTGATTAATGAGTCGCGAGGGCTCGTGAATAGAAAGCTCTGATGCTAAAAATATAGATGAATTGGAAATGGATTACCCTTCTTGTCCAATAAGGAAATTTCAAAAGTTTTACTTTGACGGTGTAAACGGAGCATTAGATTTATATACGAGTTGCTTTTTTTCAAAAATTGCAAAAATTTTTCAGGAGAATTGATGATTTGAAAATTTTCACTTTCAGTGCTTGCATTCAGAGCTTCAACATTTTCGTGAAAAAAGACATAAATGGACAACTTAAGAAAATCAATATGTTTGGTTAGATTGATAACGATGTGATAGCACTGTCAAGAGTTATCGTAATTTGAAAATGATCATATTTTTCCGATCTTATTTTAAGCACCCAGCGCAAGCATAGTGCTAAAAAATATCCAAATGTTATCATTTACATATTTGAAACATTTTCGAAACTAATTTTGGTAACTTAGTTTATTTTTTGAAAATTATTTGCTTATAGATTAATAGGAATATTTAAATTATCACTAAAATGCCTGCCGGCGCCGAAGGGTTAAAGATAAATAAAATTTGGCAAAATATGCACCCGTTTTTTTATATACACCAATGTGTCGTGAAAATCATATGGCGCGTTCTCAAGAAATAGTCATTGATTTTATTTTTTAGATATATATATATATATATATATATATATATATATATATATATATATATATATATATATATATATATATATATGTATATATAAATATATATATAAATATATATATATATATATATATATATATATATATATATATATATATATATATATATATATATATATAAATATATAAATTAATTTTTAGCTGAAGTGATTTTAATTTTATTGTTCTTCGAACATTAGTCAAATCTCTGAAAATTGATCAGGAATTCTATTTACTGCTTTAAACCTGGAAAACCATCTGATTAACTATACTGAATTTTAACAAATATTCCTCTTCATGCATATAGTTCATACACTGAAAGAAAAAGTCGTGGTTGATTTAGCTATTATTGATAGTAATGCAACAATTCTTTCAAAATTGTCGAATTAACTACGGAAAATGGTTCTTTCTACTATACTAAAATAGTTAATTTGACCATATAAAAGTAGTTGACTTTGCTGATATAAAAAATATTGAAATCTTCGAGGATTCAACTATGTTAATTGGTTCATAAGTATTATAAATATTTGATCTATAGAAAAATGAGCATCGATTCATTTAACACTCCAAAATATTGAATTATCAACAATTTTCATAGTAAGCGAACCACTCTGCAATTGTTAAATTCAACAAACATAATTCCGCACTACAGACTTAAGTCATTTACTATTCCGTACTATGTATATTGTTGGAATACCATTGTTTGTGGTTGCTTACTTTTTTTGCACCACGGACGTTGTTTATCAACTACGCATCATGGTGCATAAAAGTAATCAACAATTTTCTTATCATTGTTTTAACTATAGCCCGTAGTTGACGCAAAAACCACTAAGGAAAATTGTTGATTTTACCAAGATTTTTCTTTCAGTGTAAAACTTCTTCGCTACTTTTTTTCCTTCTTTTCGCAACAAAGTCTCCCCTCTTCCGCTTCTTTCCAATTCTCTCCAACGTTATCTTCTTTTCGTACAAATTTTATTGAAGTAGAATTCTTAATGTGCTTGCTTGATACAAGTTTTTTCCTCTGATCCTGATAGTATTCCAGTCTAAGTATTACTTCGGGCATACTCTCATCTCTATATAAAACATCAAACGTTTTTCCCATACATAAAGCTGGTGACTCTGTTTGTATCGCTAATTATCGGCACATGTCCCTCCTTTCCTGCTTCGGTAAACTGCTTAAAAGAGTGGTTTATAATAGAGCAGCATGGGTTCATAAAAGCTGAGTCTACCTTAACCAACTTGCTTTCTTTCACCAATGTGGTTCCATCTGCCTTGGATCAGCCAAAGTGGGTAAATGCAATCTATACAGATTTCTCTAAAGCTTGACTTTATCTATCATGATCTTCTTTTTCTGGAGCTTGAAAATCATGGTATCTCTGGACCTTTACTCTCGTGGTTCGCTTCCTGTGGTGATGGTTGTGTTCTAACTGTCAATTCTCGCTCCTCTGTTCCATTTTTTCCTACCTCAAGAATTTCGCAAGGCTCGATGCTTGGCCCTCTGTTATTCCTGCTGTTTATTAATGACCTGCCATCCTCTATACGTTTTCCTTGTCGTTTGTATGCTGATGACTTCAGGGTGTTCAGAGTAATTGAGACATTTCACGATTGCCACCAGTTACAAAATGCGTTGAATAGCAGATGCATTGCTAACGCACTTACTCTGAACGTCACGAAGTTCTATCAAATGTGTTATACGCATAAAACTACATTTATCATCTTCTCTTACTAGTTCCTCTCTAAGTATTGCTGTCAGTTTTAAGAACCTTAGTATGATATTGGATTCGAAACTCAAATTCGATCAATATATAATGTTCTTAATTAATCTTAGAATTCACCCGAGGTGGGTTTACCCGCTCTTTATTTCTACAAATTCAACATCACTTATTATTATAATCATCGAACCTCGATATTGCAGATTCATTCCCTTGAATCACGCAGAGCTTTCCTTGAAGAGTGCCTTCGTTTCAAACTGCATTACCATCTCGTTTATTCTAATCAATGCATTCACTCACCACTGTTACGTATAATTAGGCAACATAGCGAGTTGAAACTTGATCCTTTTCCGTTGACTTCGTTTGGACACGAAAACCTTTTAAAAACGTAGATTTCTATTTCTATTACTAATTTTCGAAGAAAATTAGTATGGCAGCCTCAAACAACGTGTAACCGCTGAAACTTTCGATGAAATCCTCCGATGAGAACAAAATTCAAAGGATAAGTTGATTTAAGCAATGCTTCCTAAAAGTACGGGCCGTCATGCTACGTAATCGTTTTAGCTATGACGTCAGTTATTCGGGGAGTTTTGACATTTCCACGAGGCAATGCCGATGTACACGGAGATTTCACTTGCGGTTTTTAAGCTAAAATATTATTAAAACGTTAGTTTTTTGTGCGTGGACGCGTTGTAATAATAATATTTAGTCATAGCTTTCATTTTGTACCAACTAATTGTACCGACAGTAAATCGACACGAAACATCACATAACCTAACACCAGCCGATAAACATTTCGTGGCGAATATTTCCAATTATACCGCACGCACCGCATTGATTTGTATTTTAACTGTTCCGCGGATCTCACCTTATTTTCACTTCAATCAGTTTAACACAACCTGTACAATTAGCATTTTCCCGCGGACGTCCCATAAGACTACGTGGGTTTTCGCGACATTGTTCCCGCAAACTCTGACGTCATCATTCTGCATTACGGCCCGTACTTCTAGGAGGCATTGATTTAAGTATGAGCTTGTTATGGTAAACTTTATGCTCCTTCGTTGGAAAAGAGTTTCCAGCACTGAGCATTTTCATCATTTGTGTTATAGTTGAGTTTTGATCCTTGGGATAAGGAATGGTTGATATGATTCTACAAAAAAGTGTATTACGTATTTCCACATTTTTTTTGTCACTCAAAGACAATTTCTTCGAAAATTAGTTTTCTTGCGGTTCTGATGCGCTAGACTTTTTTTTTATTTCATTTATTTTTGTATAGTATTTTTTTCTTACACTGCTTTGTCACATTATCTTGCTCTACGTCTTGGATTATTTTTTATTTTATATTGTCTTTTAATTTTATTTTTTTGCTAATCTGTAATTGGACGTAAGTAAGTTGTATTATATCTTGAAAAAATAAATAAATGAAGATTAAAATCGGGCTTTTTTTAATATACTGTGTGGAAAAATATTTGTTCAAATTAAACTTAATCTATGTGTGCAAGATTGCCGCTTATTTTATGGAATTTTTTGGAGAATCAATTGCTCAAGAAACTATTCTGAATACAACTTAATAAATCATGGCTCAAAGAATTTTTGTTCACAAAGCCCATCTTTTATCGCAAAATCACACTAGAATTGGATAGTGGATAATACTGCATATATAATAGCCCGTCCAGACTACGGAGACTTAAGTATCCGCATACATAAGTATCGTCCACACTTTTCATTGATTTTCATGGCAAGGGTAAAATGTATCTGCAGATGTCGCTGCAGTGAGGACAATACTTATGTATCCGGATACATAAGTATCCGTAGTCTGGACGGGCTATAAGGTCAATCTTTATTATTCGGTCTCGTTGAAACGTCAGGTTTGAATTTGAAAGCTCATTAGGTTGTTAAACTGTTATTTCTTCACACGAATACTTTATTATTCAAATTTTTTTTCTAGATGCTAACATCAAAACATCGTACTTTACTTCGATTTTTCGGCAACTTTTAGCTTATAAAAATTCACTCCTAATCTGTTTAGTGCATAACTGTTTTAGCTTCATAGCCCTCAAGTACAGACTGAAATTTGACTGAATAAGATGATGGCCAAAATACAAATTAAGTGACCTAACCACAAATAAATATTCAAAGCAAATAAAAAATTAAGTTTATCAAGTTTTGATTCCTATATCTGCCACAGTGTAACCCTTGTAATATATTTAGAAAGTTTGCTTTTGGAAAGCTCTAATTATTTATTTTTTGCATCAATCAAGCGAAAAAAGTATACAAAAAGACGTCACATCAAATTTTAAAAGTTCAACGGAAATTTTTATACTCGTTTAACTGATCTACCTTCAACAAGAAATACTACTACGATATTTCTTAGCATATACTTTTGCGATAAAGTTCGGTTTTTCGTTGGATTTACGATTAGTTTTGTCAATACCATCGATTCGCTGCAATCTAAGAAAAAGTACTGTGAATGAAGGAAAATGAATTGCACCATTTTGCCCGATAGACACCATTTCCCATTTTACTTGCATTACATTTCCAATTTCAGTTTCATCATGAAACGACTGTTCATGCTAGTACCGAAAATAATTCAATGACATTCGCATTAAATGTTTCAGGGACAGGAAAGAGTTATTTGCGTTAAGACTGAACGATGAAGCTGCAGCTGACAGACTTTTGAGACGCAATCCTCTAGTTTTCCTTCTGCACGGCTGGATGGACGAAGGAACCAGCAACTGGGTACAAGAAATCCAAACTGGTAAGAGAAAGTTGACTCAGGCAATAATAATTAGAAAGTTCTAATAACTAGTGGTCATTTCGCTTTATCACAACCGGTGAATAGCCTGGCGACAGTATCAGGACGTGAATATATGTGCAGTGGATTGGCGGGAGTTCGCTGGCAAGGACTATAAAAGCGCAACTTTGAAAATATTTCGAGTTGGTATCACAGTTGCTCAGATGGTAAAGTGGCTGGAATCATATCGTGGTTTTGCCCGAGGTGGCGTACTTTTGGTCGGCTATAGCTTGGGAGCACATGCTGCCGGCTTCGCTGGATCACAGTTGAATGGTCAAGTAGGCGAAATTATTGGACTGGATCCAGCTGGACCACTATTCACGATGCCTTACGATGTCGGACTGAAATATCGTCTGGACGAGAGTGATGCGAAATTCGTGCAAGTTATACATACGTCGGCCGGTACATTAGGCAGTGGTAAGAAATGTGGACATGCAGACTTTTACCCGAATGGTGGTGCTACGCCGCAAGCTAATTGCGTGTATCCAGGAAATACAGAGGAATCAAGAAAAAGTAATTATATCGAATTCTATTTTAAATTTAAAACTTTACGCGGCCATAGAGTTTTTTCTCTGAAAATTTTGATTGGATTTATTGAACAAAATCAAGCAGCAGTATATTTGCACCAACATTTATAGCTAGTGCTAATTATTTATTTAAATGCATCAATCAATTGATTTTAATCAATTGTTTAATAGATAACTATTGGAAATTGGAAAGTGCATCTTACTTTTATACAGAGCAAATGGATTTTCATTTGGATACAACGTGAGTGGTGGGTGCCACATTCTTGACAATGTTCTTATATCTGATAACTTAAGTTATCTTGTTCTCCTGTTCTTTACACTGGTTAAATGACTTTATATGTTCAATTTTTATTTGAATGACGATTTTCAAGTTTTGAATTTGGTCTTTTTCAAGACGAAAACACTTACTGAAAGACTTCAACGTAGATTGAAACACTCTCTTAGAACTGCAAACTTTGTCAATAGCCAAATGAAAATTTGCGTAAGTTTCAGCTGCTTTGAAGACATTAACTGCTCAATCTAGCTTTGAGGTAAGAATTATTTCCTCTGGGAAGGCCACTAGGAACGACGTTAAACATGTTCTTTTCACTCATTATCTATTTTAAAACTTACATTATGGTCAAATCAGGTAAATACACGATGTCTAACATTCATTTATTTACAGATCCGATTGGTTGCAGTCATTCGACCGTCGTCAAATTTTTCAAATACTCCTTAAATCCAGACTATCCATATGTTGGATGGGATTGCTCGAATTACAAGCATTTCAAACTGGGTCTTTGCCAATTCAACAAATTGAGTAAGTTCGGGATTTATTCTGAACGTAAAAAAGGAAATTTTTACTTTACCACGCTATCCACTCCGCCGTACGTTCGATCATCACGACGCATAAGTAGAAGTGGCTCCGTAGAAATTCACATAGATAAGGAGTGAAACGTATGCGAAAAACTTCATAAGGAAAATAACTGAAATAGAAAGGCTTTAGTTTTTTGGATAGTAAACTGAAATGAAGAATACATTTTAATTATTTTATGAATTAATTTTTGGAAAAAAGTACATGCAGTTGATTAGATTTAACCTTCACCGTCACTATGACATCAATATAATAAACAACAATAAGATTTCAAAAACTAAGCTCATATAAGTATATAATTAATACTGCATAGCACTTGATATGGTTGTGTTGAAAGCACGCACTGAAAGCACGTTTCGTGGGTATTTACAAAACTGTAGATTGTGATCGCATGCTTTTAAGGGGGCAGGTTCACATAGAATTTAGAGAAAATCGATTTTATTTTCTTTGCAGTTTCTAAAAGTAGCACATTTCAAGAGCATTCACTGCAAATTTCAGACGAATCCGACAATTCTTTATGGAAATAAATAGCTTTGAATGAAGTCGCCTCTATTGCATAAAGCGTTTTTATTTATTTATTTACCAAGCAAGGCTTACATGTATAAAAAGAATAAAATAAAAAAAAAAATAGTACATGCATAAAATTACGAAACAAAATAAAAATAAAACAAACTATATAAATACAAGACTAATAAATAGTGCATAAATAAAATAAGTTATAAACAGACAACAAATAAAGTGAAAAATAAATGACAGATGGCAAAAGAATGACTAACAAATTAAATAGTGTATAAATAAAATAAGATATAAACAGACAACAAATAAAGTAATAAATAAATGGAAAATGAATGATTAACAAAATAAATACCAAATTTAAATTGAACATACAATACATATATGTTAGTATGGTGGGGGGTGGGGAGACTATAAAGAGAGAGCCTTGATGATGTTATTTTTAAACGTTGATTTAGAAACCGTAGGGGAAAAGTTCTCGCTCATGCTATTGAATAGCTTGCAGCACCTATTTATTGGCTCGTTTGCTGCATATGTTGTGTTGTGATGGTATTCAATAAGCAATCGTCGGGATCTAGTGACTCTCAAGGGCTGATTGAGTACAAACTTTTCTTTCAAGTAGACGACATTAACCACGTCTCTGATGACATCGAAGCTGAAGCAGGCAGATAACATTAATCTTCTCGACGCAAGGGGTAACAAATTCATACATTTAAGGCGATATTCGTATGATGGTAGATTACTGAAATCATAAGGGTTGAAAAGGTCCCTCAAAGCGAATAGTAAAAATTGCTTCTGAACAGACTCAAATCTTTGGCTATGAATTTCAAAAGCCGGATTCCAGATAGTGCACGCATATTCAAGAAGAGGACGCACGAGTGAAATATACAAGGATTTAGTAACCCAGAGATTCTTAAACTCTTTGGCCCGTCGCTTAATGAAACCAAGTTGTTTACTTGCTCGGGAAAGCACTCTATCGTAATGAAGATTGAAGCGGAGCTTTTCATCCAGGGTGACACCGAGATCTAATATGTTGTCAACCCTGCTGAGTGACTTATCGTTGAGGCGGTACGTATAATGAACGCGTGCAGTTTTGCGAGAGAAGCTGATTGCGCGGCATTTATCAATATTAAGAGGGAGCTTGTTCGCGGAGCACCAATGGTCTAGAGAGTTCAGTTTAGACTGAAAAAAGGTAGCGTCAGATGGTGTCCTGATGACATGGTAGATTTTGAGGTCGTCCGCATATAGTAAATGGGGAATGTCAGATAAAACCTCCGATATATCAGATATAAAAATATTAAAAAGAAGAGGGCCAAGATGACTTCCTTGAGGTACACCAGATTTCACGTCAACTTTCTTAGAAATTAGACCCTGGAATTTCACGAATTGCAAGCGGTCGTGTAGGTAGGAGCCAAGCCACTTTAGTAAAGGTCCTGCAATTCCAAATTGTTTCAGCTTGGGGATCAAAATGGAGTGGTCAACTCGGTCGAATGCTTTGCTGAAGTCTGTATAGACTGCGTCGATTTGATCACCTTTCTCCATTTTGCATAAAACATCAGAAACAAGGACCATAAGATTAGTTGTAGTAGAACGACCTTTTCTAAATCCATGCTGCTGCTCGTTCAGTCGAGCGTCGACCAGAGGAGAAAGTTTGCAGTAGATGATTTTTTCAAAAAGCTTGGGAATAGCAGATAGAATGGCGATGCCTCTATAATTTTGAACAGAACGTCTATCGCCACTTTTATAAATTGGTGTAATATAAGAAGATTTCCAATACGAAGGAAATAGCCCAGAGGAGAGAAAATTATTGAATATAGTATGAAGGGGCGAGATCAGTTGTTTTACACACTTGATCAGGAAAGTAGGAGGGAGGAGATCAGGTCCAGGGCCCTTGTTACTGTCAAGCTCCATAATGGCAGTAAATATCTCATTCCTCGATATGGTCATATCCTCAGCAAAGATTGTTTGAGTCGCGCCCGGGAATCGATATAATGTTGGGATGCTAACTGGACCAAAAACTTCTTGAAAATGGTCAGCAAAAAAGTTGCAGATCTCCTGAGGAGAAGAAGACAACAAAGAATTTCCAGTGGACATTGAAGAGGGGTAGCCGCTTGTTTTCCGCCATATTAACAAAATCAAAGAATTTTTTGGGGTTGTGGATTATATTCTCCCCTGTAGTTTTAATGTATCTGTCATACGCTTCGTGAGACTTAGTATGGAATTCATGGGCAATTAAATCGTATTCTTCTTTAATACGACGGCTAATGTCGACTTGATTCTTCATTAGCTTGTAAAGTTTGTTCCTATGATTTCTCAGACGTCTAAGAGTCTTGTCAAGCCAAGGTTCAGAGAGTTTATCTTTTTTCCTTATCTTAGGTACAAATTTGTCGACCGCGTCAAAAACAATTCTATAAAACATGGCTACATCATCATCAAGGGAATGGCACATAAACACATTTGTCCAATCGACATTGTCAAGGATATTGTGAATGCTATCATAATCAGCATTATGGAAATCGTATACAATCGTATTATTGTATGTACTTAACATATTCCAATCTGTAGTGGAAAGTTCAACTGTAAGAGCGGAATGGTGAAGACTATTAGAAAAGAGATTCTCTGCGTCATTTGTTGGACTAACCACTACATCGTCATAAACATTCGTAAAGATTAGGTCTAACCAATTACCATTTTGATTGGGAGTCGGAACAACCTGCTGCAAATCATGGCCGTACAACGTACTCACAAGGTTAAAATCAGAAGACTCAAGTAGGTTTACTGGTATTAAACCATCATCAGACTTATCAGAAACAAAACGCAAATTCGGGCGATTAAAATCACCCAAGATTATAATTTTATCCTCAGGACTACGAGAAGCCATAAAATAAGATATTTGCTCGCATAAATAATTGTACACTGATTCGTCAGATCTCGGTGGGACGTAAAATAAACCAATATAAATCGAGGTTTTTTCAATTGAAACGCGGATAAATATATGCTGGAACAATTCGTGCGAGGTGGAATTTACAAGTTCACTTGAGTGAGTGTTCTTAACTGCGAGTAAGACACCACCACCCCTTGTTTGACCAGTGGAAACATAGTCTCGGTCATTTCTAAAGATAGTCCAGGTACTGTCAAGGATTTCTTCATTCATGTGGGAGTCATTCAACCAGGTTTCAGTGAAAGCAAGCACGTTGAAATGGCAAGATTTGGTGTCAAGAAAGAGTTTATTTATTTTACCCCTCATACCACCGCAATTGTGGTAAAAAATTCTGGGGCTTTTGATTGAGGATATCTTGTTAGGAGCGATACAAGATGCGGTTACAGGTTTTACGTGAAGAATTCTTAACGAAGTTAGAATTAGCAGAAGTCGCAGCAATAGAAGTGCCAATAGTTGATGATCTACTGAATGAATTCAAATTACGAGTTACGATTGAGTCGGAACATACCTTACGGGAATGAGAAGTCAGAGATGAAGAGGAAGTTTTAGTTGGATATGCTATAGCATGAGTCTCTGGATGGGAGCGCCTGGCGGTAGAATTTTGATTCACGCTAGTGAAGTCTCTAGTAAGAAGATTTGAAGAAACTACCTGGTTAGTAGATACAGATGAAGTACAATTACTAGTCAAAATTGAGTTCTTATTTCTACTTTTGATGCTGCTGCTAGCGATGATGGTCCTCCAACGACGAAATATGATGCCATTCCATTTATAGCTCCTACCGCTTCCATTCACGTGAGTGAAAAGCCAAGCATACTTTTCAGGAATTGAAACTTTGTAGCTCCTGCTTGCATATTTATTACGTTGAGGTAACATCTCAACGCTGAAATCACCGATGGAAAGTTTTTCCTTTAAGGTCCTGCTAAGCCAAGATTTATCGGTGGAATCTGGTACTCCTTTTACAAAAAACGAGATTTTCTTATCAGTCGAAACTTTGTAAGGGGGTTGCAAATCGTCATGATTTTTGATTTTTGAAATACGTCTCATCCAATCATCTTCCGACCAATAAGTGCCAAATTTAAAAATTGTTTTTTGAGAATCGTTCTTGGGAGGTTCAGATAATGTTTTTTGTTGGATAATAGCTTCATGGTCGTCGATAGTAGTGAACAATTCCTTGATAGGAGAGGTTGAAACATCTTTGGTAGACTTCATCGGCATTAACAAGTTTGAAGAATTGTTATTGTTATTATGTGCACTCAGTAGTTCCTCATGAAGTGATATTTCCATCAGATGTGCACATGGATTGGATGGCCCTACCTCTGCCGATGGCTTTGTATCGGACTTAACTATACTCTCTAATTTATCAACAATTAAATTTTGGTTGGAGAGTAAATTGGTAGAGAAGGTATTTGACAGCTGATCAATCTTGGTAGTTAATGCTGCCGTTATTTTATTTTCTAGCATTTTAAACATATTGCTATCATTTGCTTGGCATTTAGATTTGGTTGTGCTTAAAGTACTGATTGATGAATTAAATTGAGCTAAGATGTCATTAAGCTCGGCTGATCTATCTGAATTTCTTTTGCTGGCATTAGAAACAGCATCTAGGGTAGCCGTAAAACTTTCGATGTGCCTTGTGATTTCAGTTAGAATTTCATCGTTGAGTTTCGTTTGTGCGTGTAGTTTTGAAAGCATATGATCCTTTTCACCATTAAGGTTGCCGATATAGTTAGCTAAGTTATTGTACATACTCTGCATTAGTTTTTCTGTATGCTGGCAGTCGGAGCAAATAAAATGGGACTCCAAGTAGGGATTAAACCAATCTCTCGGTGCACCCATGCAAGCACCGTGCAGTTTCCGGTTGCAAAATGCCTTGCATGTTACAGATTTTAATGTGTTGTCGAAGGCTATGCAGCTATCAAGGCTACACTTGTAACTCATATTGACTAGCTGATTTTCGTACCACAAGAAGAGTCGATTCAAGGCGAAACAGCAAATAGAAAACGCTCGAAGTAAGCTACAAAAAGCCGCACAAGTCGAGGATCGAACCCAGAGCGCTGGTATGCTAGTCCAGGAAACTATACACTAGACTGCACGTGACTTGAATATTGTTTAAATAAAAGCAATCAAATCAGCATTAACATCCTGTTTACAATTTCAATTATCAAAAAATTGTAAATTCCAATTATATAATAGCCGGAACAATTATTAAATTTTGTTATTTTGATTTTTATTTTATATTTTACTATATATTATGCTTTGTTGTGATAATATTTATTATGATATACAAAAAGCTGAAGGCTTAGCACGAAGATCGATCTCCGAACGCTAGAATGCAAGCCACAAATCTTCTCAGCTATACTGTGTTGCACAGGTATTTTTTGGAGCAGTGAAAGTATTAGAGTGCAAACAAACACTCATACAGATTTTCAAAATTAATGTTACAATGAATCGTAATCAGAAATTTCTTTGTCAGCCGGAACAATATAATAAAATTTTGTTGTATTTTTGATTTGTTATTTTGGTTTAAATTTATATTATATTTTATATTTTTCTATATTATTATGATTTGTATTGATAATATTCGCTATGACTTACAAAAACAAAATATTTCGCACGAGGATCGAAACCCGTACGCTGGAGTGCAAGCCGCGAATCTTCTCAGCTGTACTGTGGAGCTCGGGTACTGAGTTAAGCAGTGAAAGTATTACAATGCGAATAATCACTTGCACAAATTTTCAAAACTAATGTTAAAATAAACCGTAAGTGGAAATTTCTTTGTCAGTGTTTTTTGTCAGTGTTTTTCTTTACACAAAATTAGAAATCCAAGAGAATGAAAAACTAACAAAGCCAAAGACGAATGATGAAACAGATCGTACAAGGCTTGACACAACAGAAAACCGGGTCGACCCCTCAGAGTTGTCTGTTGACGCGTAAAGCTTGTCGCACACTATTCCGTCACGACACGACACGACATAGAAAAATGTCGTACGACAGTCGGTAGACCAACGCACACTATACCGAACCGACCGACACATCAGTTTGTGAAAAGTATTCAGAAAATGCATTATGTTTCATGCAATGGAAAATGTGTATTGTTAAAAATTAAAAAAAATGATAGAACTGAAATTAATTGTAATTTCTTCCCATCTATTTGTCTTCTTTTGTGTGTTGTCGTAACTTTTTGAGCTTATTTCAAACAATTCTATCTACAGAGTGGCGTAAAAGTTTCTGCTCTTTGATATGAAAAATCAACCCGAATAAATTAATGAGAAAAAACGAAAGAGGGCATAATTCATACTAATTACATATTATGTTGCTTCAAGTGTGTTAAATGTTGTACAGGAAATACTAAGGACAGAAACTTTTGCGCCACCCAGTAGTTTCTGGCCAAAATTTTACAACCATTACAATTTCAATATTTCTTTTAAATATCAATCTGCCTAACGACAACTGATGCTTATCATGAATTGTTTAGAAAATGCGTTTTGATCAATACAATGGAAAGTGTCCAATGTTAAGCATTTAAAAAAATTAAAATTGATATTTTCTCAGCAAATTTTTCTCATATATTTTCTTTCTATTGTCATTTATTGTAATTTTTTGAACTTATTTCGTACAGCTCTTTCTATTTTCTGGCCAAAAAAATTTACTTATTCCATTTCCTATTCGTATTTTTTTTTTAATATCAAACTACCGAACGACAACTGATGCTTATCATAAAATCTATGAAGCTATATGAAAGCCCGCACACTTAACCGACACGACACGCTACAACGACGTACATCATTTGTCGGATTGGATTGAATTCAAACATCCCAAACGACAAAATTTTTTTGATGTCCTGTCGTGTCGTGACGTGTTGGTCAAGTGTGCGGGCGTTCATACAATTACATACAATTTATTCTGACAGATTTTTGTCGTGTCGTGTTGTGACGTGTCGTGTCGGAATAGTGTGCGATATGCTTAATAGTAAACGACGCGACGTTACGCGGCCTTGTTTAGAGCGAATTCCCCGATTGTAGAAGAAAACAAGAATAACACAAGTAATGAGGGAAAACACTCGCGTAATGTTGATTAACACAGAGTATTTAAATTTAAGAATATTTCACTGTAGAGACTGTATGTAAATATAATGAAAAATTAATTATTTCCAAAGCACCGAAATCATACACAGGTGACACAGTTGACAGTTGACATATGCATGCTTTAACAGCATTTTTCACGAAACTATGCTTTCGAAGTCGGTGATCACTGTAACTTGAAAACGGCTTTATCGATCAGCATGAAATTTTCTTCACTAGTTTAATATGTAATTATCCTCCGGATAAACGAAGGATTTTTTGATTGAACGATATACTTTTTTTCAATAGCCGAAAATGTGAGTGAAATTTTGGTCGAAAATACAATTTTGAATTCCAACAACCGCAATTTTTGAAAAATCGAAATCTGCCAAAGTCCTTCGTCCATCTGGAACACTATGTCGTTAACTAATAATTCCTTATTTTTTTTATTTCGGATGATTCAGTGACAAGCTATTGTGATCACGGCAAAACAATTTTTTTTTGACCCCTCGAAAATTTACTCTATTTCGGCTAATTTTCAACCTTGTGCCTTAAAAAAATTACAATACCTTCTACAAATATATTTCTTTCAATTAAAAAAACATATGTTATTGATTACTTTAATGTGTGTCTAAAAAAAAATCCGGTTAAAGAGCTTTTTTTGGACGTCCCAACTGTACCTGACCCCTTAAGCGAATTTGAATTTCTCTCGCCCCATGGAAATCTATTTGCGCCTTGGCCTCTAGAAGTTTTTTGGCAGCGTTTACCGTGATATCTATGGGATTTTCCTGTTTTGTTCTTCTTGTGTAATCTATAATTGGATTTATTCTGTAGTTTCGGACAATAAATAAATAAATAAATAAATACATTAGATGTTTTGAATGGAGATAGTTCAAGGCTGGATGCAGGTTAAGATTAGGTTATTCACGCGATCACAAAAATATTAGAATAAAAAGACAAACTTTGTGACAAAACTTTGGTCAATAGAATTACATATATTTTGATTGCAAAATGATTAAAATATTGATTGCAAGATCATAAAAATTGAAATTCGTTCAAGCGATTTCGGAAGAAAGAGCTGATGTCTGATGAGAATTAATGCGTTTTTTGAAACCATTAAATTAAATTACAATTTTGGATCGTCTCGCAATTAAAACATACTTTTATTTGATAATGTTTTTGGAAGCTTTATCTGCAAAATGATCACTGTTCCCGCATCAAATATTCTCCGCTTACAGAAGATTTAGAGTCCATAAACGTTATTTATGTTTTTATAGACAAGAATTGAAAAAGCCATCGCAATTTGATACTTCTTCGCTTAATCATCATCATATAGATAGTCACATGTTTCTAGAAAGCGGGAATCATTCAAGCCATCAAAGTAAGTTTTTGATTTGCCTAACGATAGACACCAAGTGAAAATTAGAAAATAGTTTTCAAAGACTTTCCGGCCAGATAGGCTGCCGTTTGACTCCGGAACACTGTGGCCAGATTGGGCTATTTCCCGCCAATTGGGCTATCTAAAATTTGAATTCGCGGGACATTTTTTCATTTCGCGGGTTGGCGGTTTTTGGGCTATCTATTTTTATGAAAAACTATGTTTGGGCTATACAGCAAAACCTACTAATCGGGACACTGTATGAATGAACCACCTAAACAATTGAGCTATGACATCACCGCACATAATAATCTTAAAAAAAAATCATTCTGTAATCGGGCAGCCTTTAAAATTGGACCGTGAGCCAGATTAGCTGCACAAAAATTGGCTTAGTAGTACATACTTTGTAATCGCACCAAAAACGGTTTTCAGATCAGCATGAAAAATTGTGCAAAAAGGAGTTTTCCAGAAAAATATCTGTTCAAGGTCAAGAAAATTGTTCGCATAGTTTTTGCATAACTTTCTGATGAAAAATTATTTAATGTGTAGAATTCGGTACGTTATAGATAGCTTCAATTTTATTGGTATTCTGATAATAATAAAATATTGATTTATTTGAGCATTGTTGCATGTTTTCCCTTTAAGCAAGTACGAATGCAATTTATTTGATAGTTATGATGTAAATATTTGAATGTTTGTTCAGGCAACGTCAATGCAACTGAAAAAATCTACTATGAGTGCAAAATACAACGATCTAAGTGTTCGCAGTAAGTTAGACATCCGACAAACAATTGGTCATCCAAAGAAAAACTGGCGATAGCTTTAAAATTAGTAAGAGTTAGGTGCATCGTATTTAAAAAAAAAACAAAAACCAACTAAGACGGGTATTAAATAACATTGGAAAATTATGAAGACACTGGGAGAAAGCGGTTGAAGCTGTTACAATACTACCAGATGGATAAATTGTGGTATTAATGGTCTTCTAAGACACGCTCCAAAAATTTTCCAATATCCGGCCAGATACTTCAGAGTAGAGCCCGTCAAATTACTACAAAATTAAAACTTTGTGATTTTAAGGCATCAAACAGAAAGCTAAAATCCGTTTAAAAGGACTACAATATTCACTACGGCACGCTTTGTGGCGAAGAAGCTGATGTTGATTTAGACTCAGTTCAGAAATTTCAGTCACAACTGAGAATATTATGTGAAAATACCTATTATCTTGATGATACAGGAGTATTTTTTAGAACAACACCTCAAAAATCACTACGTCTTAAAAAGAAAAAAAAATACATATGGAAAGCCTTGAAAGAAACGCGTGACAGTTGCAATGGAAGCTGCATAGGAGAAACCGAAAGACCAAGATCGTTGGGAAGAATTGACATTACACACAACTTGGCGACCTAACATAAAATTTTAGTTGACGGGTGCTATTTTTAAAGAATGGATGGACACTTGATATTGAAATGCAAACACATAACCCAAACATCACCATCTTTTTTGATAAAGCTAAATGTGATAGCATTGATAATCTGGAAGACATCAAGCTAAATTTTTTCCACCTATTTACAGTCCTTAGATCAGAGTTATACCCAACATAAAACTAAATTACTGCACTTATATGATGAGCTTCATATTGTGATCTTTGTAACATGCTGAGTTTTCTCCAGACCCTATAAAATTAGTTTCTATATTTGAAGCTCTCTAGTAATAACGATCTGCATGGAATAAAGTGTCTTACAATCTTACAATTACAAAAGTGTTTTTAGAAATGTGGGTTTTCTCGAAATCTGAGGGTCGAAAGCGGAATCGCCATGAGAGTTCAAATTCAAAGTGATGAGAATTCAAATTCAAAGTGATTAGAACACAAATGTTCCAGCAGACATTCAAAATTTGGCAGGATACGATCAATTTACGACCGCAAACGAATCTCTCCCGGGAAATTGAGTAGATGTCTTTTTTAAAGGATGATGATGTTTTTTTTTAATTTTAAGCCGAAGAAGCCATAGTGTTAATTCCGATAGTGAATTCAAATCGAAGTCATTTCAAATTCAATGTTTAAAAATTTTTCATTTTATTTCAAAGCACACTTCAATTTTTCGCGAAACGTCGCTTGGCGACCCACAAGTGAAATTGTTTGACGTATATCTCCTTTTAAAAGTATTTAAACGTCTAAACATAATGTTAACAGCTGATCGTCTAATTGAAAAAATTATTTTTTAATTCAAAACTTGCGTTCATAGTTTTGAATGTATGAAATCGGATAAAATATTCACATTTTAAACAAAATATTCAGCCTTTCTAGCTATTAAGACTGTTTCTTATACTAATTGAACTTTTGTGCCACCCAAATTTGCAAGTTGTTTTTGCAAGGTTTTATTTTCTTTGTGAACATTCTAAGACTTTTCTACAAATGTCCACACAGTTCCTGTAATTTATTCACATTTTTCCCTTTTCAAATACGTTGTGAATAAAATTTTATCTGTGTATGGTTTCGAACATTTTTACTGTTTCAAACGACTTCTGTGCTACAATTAGAGCATTTATGTTACTACTGATTTAAATATTATAGTTTAATCAGCTTAAATGAATTAATTTAGTTATAAATCTGTTGTGGCGGTTTTTGGGCTACAAATAAGAAATCTTGGCAATTTTGGCTATATTTTCTCGCAAATATCTGGCCACACTGCTCCGGAATAATGAAAGAAGAAGTGAGAGTTTGTCACTGCTCCTATTTACTTTGTTGCTATGTTGACTCCAAAAATGTTTCTTACTATGCCTAAACCGAACTTTCCAAGCACATCAAAGTGTAGTTTGGTCGTGAATGTGCATGATAAAGGTATCCGACTCAAAGACCTTTCCGGTACTGAGTCTCTGAAAATCTTAACTAAACATAGATAAATTTATATAAATTTACAATGACAGAATAGCACTTGAAAATATTTATCTTACGAAAAAAAAATCCTGCTATATTTACGTATAACTAGTCCTCAAAAAGGCTCAGACGATTCTCTAAATGATTTCTTGCACAAGATAGTAAAATATAACTGCCATAGGCAAACTTAAGATATAAGGGCTAGCACTTGTGGAAAAAAAAAATTTGTCTTATCCTATAGGTAAACATTTCAAGAATATAGTCCCAGAATTTGAAGTCAATCAAAGCAAAACTCTCGAAGTTATTGAATACTTAGTCCCATCTTATCATTATTGCTCCGACAGCTCGGAGTTTAGAAGTCATGTTCTCAAAACAATTTTTTTAAAGTCCGTGTTCACTGCCATTTAAAAACCGCATTACCGATTCATTTCAAACTTGACACACACTTTGGACATGTAAAATACTTCCCCTCAATGATAAGTTTTAGAATTATTTTACATTAAAGGGATTTTCCACATACAAAAATTTTTTTCATGAAAAATAACAATTTTAACTTCAAAGTTGCACCAAAAATTTAAAAATGAGAAAAATAGAAATCAGAGAACGTTGAGGAGGATTGGATGATGCTTTTTCAAATAAAATTTTCAATGTAAATAAAAAAATTTTCAATTTTAATCATACCGCAAAAAAAACATCAAATTTGGTTCGGCTTCGGAGGCTTATTCCGCAAAACGATGGAGTTTCCCGTATCAATATTCTCTGCTTTGATAAGGTTTAGAGACGATATACGTTGTCTATGTTGATTTATAGACAAGAAGGGAACCATGATCACAATTAAATGACCTTTAAATTATAATGTTTTTTGATATCCGATAATTTTCAGCTGAGATACAGTGAACACCGCAAATCGTCTTTTTCCAAAGACTTTATTGAAAAACCTTTGTCACTGGTTTGTTTGTCGATATTTTCACATAAAAAAAATTACACAATGTTATTCAAATGATAATTGATAATGTACAAAATGTTTAAATTAATTTTTCTCTATCCACATTTAAAAAAAAAAATCGTACCAAAAGTGTTTTTTTTACGCTGAAACTCTTACCTCTCCCTTAAATAGGGATTGTGAAATTAGCACTGAACAAAGATCAGCTATTATTGCTTTGTAAAAAAAGAGGTTTCCTTGGGTTAGATCTTTTCAAAAAGCATAGGTTTCATAAGAGTTCTATTTATTACTAGGAAGCAAAATCAAATAAACATCAAAGTGTGAAAATTTGCACCGTATTTGCTTATCCTTTGTCTCCCACATCTGGAGTTCTTCAAGGTTCTATGCTTGGTCCAAAAGAAGAAAACGAATGATTTCCATAAAATGAGGCAAAGTAATTGTTAGAGCCAGAGAGATAACTCTTATCAAAACTTACCAACACATATTTATTAAATGATTTACATATTAGACGTGAAACAAAACTAAGCTGGCCTACAATTCGAAAGAGGATCATACTCTCGCTTTTTGGGTAGCCGAGTAAAGGTGTAACGGAATTGTTGAAATCACATTCTCATACGAATATTTTTCGGC
Source organism: Nemotelus pantherinus (assembly GCA_963978885.1). Taxonomy (NCBI): domain Eukaryota; kingdom Metazoa; phylum Arthropoda; class Insecta; order Diptera; family Stratiomyidae; genus Nemotelus; species Nemotelus pantherinus. Next base: position 98,692,427 of record OZ022265.1, on the reverse strand, counting down.
CATCTCAGTCTTATTAACTGGCAATAGCTCTGAGTTTCTTCTTTTAAAGGTTTGATTGTGGACTGTGCATTGTCCAAATTTAGGTAATCATGTAAACTTTGTGAAGAAAACTGTGGTTGCAAACAAAAATTCTTAGCTAATCTATAACGGGTTCCAACGAGCTTTCGCGCGACTGTAAATAACGGAAAACTGATTTACTGTACAACAATATCTGCTAGAATTAAGATTTCTGTCAAATTGCACGGATTGTTTGAACTCGAGCACCTTTAACGCATAATTGTTAGTAAGTTCCTAAATAATCGAGTCTAATATTTAAAGATCGCGTTCTAAATGTTTTCAGTTATTCGTTTGAATCATAAACAACAATAATGAGACCTCACTGAAGTAGTAATCAATTGTTTTCTGCTTTGTTTTAAATACACAATGTACCGCATTCAAACATCAAAGCAACTGTTGTTTTACGCTAATCACAGAAATGTCACAAAAATATTCAGCAATTGGCAATGCTATGTAAGACACGTCGCACCATTTCAAAAGCTTCACTTTCAATCGCAATAATTTCTATTGATGAATCAAAATTATAAAATCATAATTATATAAATTTCAATAAATTAATAGTTAATTTTACTTAAAATGACCCTATATGACGACAATATTTCATTCATCGCAACAAACAATAAATAAAAAGTCGCCACGTTTCGTAGAAAATATAAAACACCTGAACGAAAATCGATAAAAATATGATCCCGATACTGCCTATAATACGATCTTTCAATGCCAAACGAACCTGACCCACTTATCAAACGTAATCTTCCAATTAAGAATCCAGTCTCTTTTTCGCGAAATCAGCTTTCTTCAAAGCGACAAGCTTTTCTCAAAAAACAAAAAAATTAAACCTCCTTCACTTGCCCTGCCTTTGGTTCGTATTAGCCCATTGGAAATTGGATACTGGGTGCGGAACCTAGATTCCAATGTACGTTTCAATCCTAATGGTATTCCCAACACAGTGGTGAAACCACTTTTGTCTTTTCTCAGTGTTCCGTTATTTATCATTTTTAGCATTAGCCTTACCTCTGGAGCAGTTTCTTCAGCTTCGACTGCTGCTCATATGTCTCCCCATTAAAACCTTTTAGTTCGGCTACTTTTTCAAACTGTTGTCCTTTATATCATCTTTGCTCTTTAAATATGCTCGTTGAATACTTTATCTATAGAAGAGCGCATCTTTTATTGCAACCTTTTTTTTGTTACCGAATAGTGACGTTTTATGAATGGCCACGCCACAGCCTTAACCTTATAGCTTTCAATATATTTCATCTCAGCCTTTTCATTTGACGTAATATATACGGCCTTTTCGAAGGCTTTTGATTATGGGAATCATAAAACGCTTCTCAAAAACAACTTGAAGGTTTTGCAAATTTCGGTAATTTTTTCTTCTGATTTACTTTCTAAGTTTTAAGCCGCCAATGCTGAGCTAATTTTAAATGACTGTCCTTTCTTTGACACAACCGGAATTCTTTAAGATTTTATTCTTGGTCCTTTGCTTTTCACCCTGTTTTTTAGTGATCTTCCTCTTGTTATTAACTCACATTGCCTTCTTTATGCGGGTGACCGAATGAGTGAAGAGAAAAGGGCCATCAACATTCGTTTTTGGTAATATCTTCGCCCCATGGCATAACTTAAAAAGAAAGGAAAACAATTTTGTAGTAGCTGTTAGGTTAGGTAAGGTTGTACTGGCTGACACAAGGCCACACATATACCAATTGGTCCATAGTTATACCAGATAAATGGGCCACGAGAAAGAAAATGCAGTCCAAGCGGCCATCGAAGGCCCCGGAGTTTTTCACAAACTGAAGGATGTCCTTCAGCTTTTGCTCCGCTATGTACAAGAGATCAACCAGCCAGGGCTCACCGAAGTAACCCAGTCTGGTTTTCCCCAGTGCCGGGCAGTGACACAGGAGATGCTGGATTGCTTCTGAGACCCCCGGCTCTTGGTAAATCTTGCAGGTGTCGCTAGTTAGGAGTCCCATTTTCATAGCATGTGCTGCTTTAAGACAATGGCCAGTAATGATGCTAACCAGTCGTTTGCAATCAGTCTACGTTAACTCGAGGAAGTATTTAGTCGACATGAGATTGTATGAACCCCACATGATTTTGGTTACCCTGCAGGTCTGAGTTGCACCCCATCTGCACGTCGCACTCTGGATCATTTTGGAGTCAATTGAGTACTCAATCGTTTGGATAGGAATTGGGATGTCTACCGATCCCGACAGAAGAAGACTAGCTCCATACATGGCTAATGCATCCTCCCTCTTATTTCCATCAATGCTCTTGTGACTGGGAACCCAGAGGATTATGACTTTTCTGCTGTTATCCAGTCTGTTCAGAACCTGACTGCAATCTAGTACACACTTCGATCTGTATGCGTGAGACATCAGTGTTTTTACCGCCTCTTGACTGTCCATAAAGATATTTATTTCCCCACTTGTATTATCTTTGTCATATACCATATCTGTGGCTTTACGTATCGCGAAAAACTCCACCTGGAAAATACTACAGTGATACGGAAGCCTGAAAGCTGGTCCCATAGCTGCGCCTACAGAATATGCTGCAGCACTCACTCCTGCAGCTGTTTTAGAGCCGTCAGTGAATATGCTGAGAGCTGCTATGCACATTTGCTGATTCCATTCCTGCCCATCTCCCACAGTCGCCCGATGTCCCCGCTCGAAGCACAGAGTGGGAATCAGGTAGTCAGTAATTTCTGCGTATTCCCGTTTAATACTGCTGTAGCTGAAAAATCCTGGCTCGAAGTGGCCTGATTTCCTAAGCCTGACAGCAGTTTTTGCGGCAGTGCTTCTAACAAAGAAATCAAGCGGAGGGAGATGTAGCAGGTCGTTCAGAGCAGACAGAGGAGTCGAGGCTAAGGCATCTGTAGTGCAAAGAGGTGTCAACCGCTGAACTCTGTTCGCTATGGTAGCAAAGGTGGTTTTATTTCCTGCTGGCTACCAGATCAAACATCCGTAAACAAGGATCGGCCCAGCTATCGCATAGTACCTTAGACCGCACATTTTACACATCAGCACATTTTACATATCTTATCAATACCAATAAAATAAACTAGTGATAAGAAAGCTAAAATTTAAACGATACTTATTCTTATGACTAATTCATTAATAGAAAAAAGTGCACAGCTCTTGGTCGCTTAAAATATTGCTTGCACTTTGGAGTCTTGTCAGAGGAAAGTTGTGAAAACTATAACTAGTGTTATCCAAAAAAAAAAAATATATCGTTTGATCTAATTAGCCTGGGAGGAATCCAAAATCACATATTATGTAAAAATATGATGGCATAGCATGGCCGATGAGCCTAAAGAGATGTAACATTTAGCAGCGCCATGATCTCAGCTCAAATGTCGAATAATGAAAATAAATCTAGCTTCAAAAGGAAAAAAATGGTTTAAATTAAAATATTGGTAATATCTTTCAAAATGTTGCAGTCATTTGCAAACAATAAAAACTGAACTTCTGAAAATCTGCGCTTATATCTTTTAAAAATATTAGAAATAAGAAGGAACCAATATGTGAGGCCTGAGGCACATTTGAAGCGGAAGAGATGTTTGCGTAGTTTTCATGAAATATTGCAAGTAGTGACCGATTGCTTCCAAAGCTACAATACCATTCATACATAGAGCCGTAGAATCCACTGTTTTTCAATTTAAAAAAAAAACTGTTAAGCTAATGTAAAAAAATATATATAAATGATCGGAAGATGTCAGAGAATTGCACATGAAACTGTGATATGAAATTTTCAACTACAGAAGCCATTATTGAATACATATAATTAGAGGCCCTACCAGAGGTTTGACATAACCGCAAACTAAACTTTCAAATACTTTTGAAATGGTTGACAAGATGAATACAGAATGGTAATTACTGATAATACATTTTTCATCTGGTTTGAAAACAAGAACAGAGAACTTAAAAATAAAGGTTTAATATTATAACATAAAAACAAAGGTGACATTTTATCAAAGAGCAGAAGTTCTGACATTCGGGTGAGATCCAGGGATTTGAAGAGCCTTGGCAAACTATAATAGGCTTTGTTTGATTCGTGGAGCCACTACATATGTCTTCTTCCATATATTTTTATCGGCTTTTAGTATTGACACAAGGATTGCGCTAGTTCGGATACATGCTTCACTATCATGAAGGTTTGGCCAACTCTAGGTGTTTTTCCTGCAGTGCCACCACATTCTTCGTCTCTCCTTCACTTATTGTAGCTCCAGTTTTTGTGCCGCCTGCACGATCTGGATGAAGGATTTATGTGCAGCTAGCTCAGATATCCCAATGATGTCAATATCATCAACTGTTCTACACTTACCGAACTGTTGCAGCACAGCTGGCATCGGCATCCAAATAACAGCCAAAACGTCACGAGCTGACGTTTCTTCAGCGGCTCCACTGCATTGCTCGCGGTCGATCGTGTAATAAAAGAAAATGCGGTTATTCAGACATTGGGGCAATCGACCCAATGCTATGACCTCTAGCGGTCGAGACTAGATCGCGCTGGCCACGGGTTCAAATCGGAATTGCATTCAAACGTCAAAGTCGAATTTGAAAAGCAGTCTTGTTCCAACCATCGTTTAGTCAATTTTAAAATAGTTTGAATTCGAGAAGAACATTGTTTGAAATATTGTTAATGTAATTGTAGTACAGATCGAAAGTGCAAATTATTGTAATAAATTGAGAAAGCATATATCTCGTGTACTATTTGAGTGAACATCTGCATAAGCCTGTATCTGGCTGGACTTGTTGATAATAGTGGGCAGGTCAGGCTATATCCGCTTGTCGCGGCCCATTGACGATGTTTAACAGTCTGGAAAGAACCGTATCCGTTTGTTTGAGATGCCGAATTCTTTTATAGTTTCATAGAGTAAAGATACTTAATTTTAAATTGTACCAGAAATATTTCAGCACATTTTTAAATGCTTTGAAATATTTTTAAGTTTCGTTAATGAAACTAATGCAAAACAATTTTATCTGAAACACAAAATCTCCTATCCCCAAATAAGCATCGGCAATTCTGCAAAAAGTGCTAAATTAATATTAATTGATGATACGTTGTATTACAAATTGTCCGATGACATTAATAGCTTCATGCATTTCCAACTTTACGAAAATGAAATATGAAGTCCCTACAAGAAAAGCAATTTGAATAGTTTTGCTCAAACGATTAGACAAGTCTTGCAAGGCCATAAAATGAAAGCATTACTCTTCAACTGAAATCGGACAGAAGCTACTTGTAACAGTACAGACGAGTCTTAGATATATTGCAATATTTCATTAATCAACTGACTGTAACTATTCCCTGCTTCCTGTAAAGAGCTCTGCAATGGCTAACTATGTACATATGTACTCGATATTACGACGTACATCTTCTAGGGCTTATTCAACGTTGGCTTGACGTTGATTTATGAAAATATCACAGACTCATGCGTTTTGACGTTTGATTTTTTGTAGCCAACCGAAAATTCACGTTTCATTCTTCCTTTTGTTCGCTCGGATTTTTTTGGACATAGTCATTGCCGTCTGGCATTTTCAAGGAAATGTTTTAAGGACACTGCTGTGCACTTGCTTCCTGATGACAAGTTACATTTTCAAATGTGTGCGAATGCAAAAGGCTTTTTTGAAAGCATGAATGCTAAATTCGGCTAAGTTCTGCAGAATATTTTCTAACTAAAAAATTTTGTGTTCTAAACGATTGACCCTCCTCTGAGCTTTATTTTTACTGTTATGTGAAAACCCGTTCAAATTCATGATTTTCTTAACCCCCGGTAGACACACCTGGGTCTACAAAAAAAGTCCTTTTCGTCAATGTCACGAGACTTGTGTGTAAGTAGCGAAAACTTTCGTCCACGTACCTTTATTTTGAAGTCAAAAAGTAGGTACATGTTTTATTTATGTATTAGACATAAAATAAAAAAAATTATGTAGAAAATATAAATATATACATTCTATATAAATCATAAAATTTTGTATGTAAACTTTTAATAAAATTTTTATACATTAAATTTTATATATACATTTATAAATTAAACATGAAAAAATTGTTAAAAATTATTTGTTTTTCAAATTCTTAAAATAGAGAAGTGATGGATAGAACGGAGTTGGTCAAAAGCCAAATGATAGAAGAAGAACTTGAGGAGGATTTGTATGGTGCTTCGTCAGAAAATGAGGAGAGCTACGTAATTTCTGATAGCGAATCGGAAAGTGAGGAAGAGAGCTTGGAAGATGAAGGGACATGCCCCACTGGCAGGACTGTTGACGCCGCATCACGTCCATCAAGATCAGGAACACCGAGAAAAAGTCTTGAAGGAAAAGACGTTTACAAGTGGTCGATAAATGCTCCGGAGAGCAGAGGAAGAAGATCTCTTCGAGTTCACCTAGCCGGAGGAAAAGATGAAGCGAAATTCATTAGCACACCGCTTGAATCTTGGAGCTTACTTTTACCGGAAGAACTATTTAATACGATAGTGCTTCATAAAAATGAAGAAATTGAAAGAAAAGTGCTAGCATTATTGGAGCATCCGCAAACGTATCACAATCATACCAATTTTATTAAAATGAAAGCGTTTTTCGGCTTTTTATATTATAGCGGTGCGCGAAAAGATCAGCATAAACATACAGAAAATATGTGGGCGCAACATTCATGTGTTTATATAAAGCGGTGATGCCTCGTAATAGATTAGTTTTTCTTTCGACATGCATTCGGTTTGATGACAAGCAAACAAGGCCTCAAAGGCAAAACAACGACCTGCTAGCAGCAATTTGCGAAATATGGGACGCGTTTATTGTAAATTGTAAAAAATATTATAGCCCGTCCTCGAATTGCACAATAGATAACAGTTGCTCGGTTTTCGAGGAAAATTCTTTGCGCGTGTTTACATTCCGAGCAAGCCGAACAAATAAGGTATAAAAATCATTTGTTTAAACGATTCTAAAACATTTTATATGTTGAATGCAATACCGTATATAGGCAAAGTTGCACATTCAAGATTAGAAAGTGTTCCCACCTATTATGTACGCAAATTAGCGGAACCTACTTATGGCACCGAAAGGAATGTAACATGCGATAATTGGTTTTCCTCGATAGAATTATTCAACATATTATCGACCAAATCAGTTACATTTGTAGGTACCATAAGGAAGAATAAATGACAAATACCAATGTCATTTTGTCGGTCAGCGTCAGAAGATACCCAACGGGAATCGCCGTAAGGTATTCTGGCCTAATGCATGAATCAAACAATGCTGGTAATGCGAATTTCCTATTTCCAAAGCTATTTTCCAGCAATTATAAGATATAATCGTATACATGACTTGGAGCATGGAAAATGCTGCAACAGAGAAAGCTCATATGTTATAAGTCCAAGACTGGCCAATGAACATCAATCGCAGAAACAAGGGGAAAAGAGCTTGCGAGCATACATCGGTTATGGGTAGTCTGCTTTATAAAGCGGAAAGATGAAAATTTCGGAGCATTTCAAATCATCACGCACGGGTAAGTATAATGCATGAGAACAATTCCCCCTAGTAGCAAAGAGCATGCACTAAGCATGCAAAAACCACACATGCAGAGATACGATTGGCCGCCGGCCAAAGCTTTAATTCATACTTAGGCGTATAATTGCGAGAATACGATGTCGTACTTTCCAAAAAGCTCTTATATTTAAAGCTATAGAGCTAAAAGCATGAGTTTCCTCTTGTAAAAATCTTCCCAGCCTAGGACATGCAATGTTAAAAAAAAACAACACGTAATGGTCCGGTAATGCTTACACGAATATACCGAATATATCCGTAAGCATTATTTTTCCCGTTGGGTAGTGCACGTTATGCATATTCCAATGATTGTTCGCTAGTGTCTTACACGCCGAAAAAAAACAAAATGGTCGGTCTGGTTAGTAGCTTCTACAAAGGGAAAGGTCGCGTTGATGAAGAAACACAAAAACCGGACATTGTGGCGTATTATAATAAAAGGTGGAGCAGACACATTTGATTTTTTGTGTGAATACTACACTACGTGTAGAGCGACGTTTCGCTGGCCAATGAGACTCTTCTTCGGTATATTGGATCAAGCGGTAGTTAGTTGTAACATTTAGTACAATTTGAATGAAACGAATACTGCATTGGCAGATATAAATTTATTGAAACGTTAGCACTTAGTTTAACGAGCGAAGAAATGAAAAGGAGATTCGAAAAACCCTCGTTGCGCAAAAATATACGTTAATCAATATGCTCCACTTTAAATATCGATGATCCGGGTTATTGTCATGATTTAACTGACAGATTTGAAAAAAGAAAAAGGCGTCATTTTTACCCCAGTGATAAGGACAGGAAAACTAGATTTTGCTGCTGTAAGTATAAAGAAGCCATTTGCAAAGAACACAAGCTTCATGTATGCAATGAATGCATTTACAATTTTGTTCAGTTACTTTATTTATTTTAATAAGAATAAGTGTAAATAATAATAAATAACACACATTCACACGAATTTTGGACTCCAAAAATTTATACTTTTTCTGTTGTCATAATAATTATACTTTTTTCAAAGTTTCATTATGTCCCTTTTTTCTTTCATCTACTATATGTCAAGAAACATTTTGTACAGTAGAATTTTCTTAAGTTCAATTAATAAAAAGCTATGATGTTTTAAGTGAATACGTGTATTTCTCGTGTTTTGTGTCGATTTCCATTAATAATAATAATAAAAATTCATATATATAAATCACCCAATGCACGCTTTTTTTCTATAGATATTGATCTACTCTCGTGATTTTCTTTAGATTTTGAAACGATTCGAAGTATGGTTAAAAGAACGGCAGGACTTCGTAGACCCATGTGTGTCTAGGGAGGTGCTCCGATTGTAGTGTATCTGGGGAGGGTTAATATAGGATTTTGATTATACAGTCATAAAGTTCAGTTTATAAATCAAATTTTCAACTTTCTCTCCGTTAAACGAATAAGCAGATTTTTTGAGGTAATATATTATGAAAGTCAACATATGAAATGCACATCTCACCCAAACCAGCGTATGAAATAAATGGTATGAAAATGCAGAGGATTTTAGATTTTAATTATTTACTCTTTTCTTAACCAAACCAGTTGCTCGTGCTTTCATACTTTCTGCTTTGCCGTTGTCCTACAAACAAATGCAAATAACATAACGCCTGAATTTCTAAGGAAACTTAATTTTTCATCGACATATTTTCTTTAAACTTACCAAACCAATTTAAGAATTTTCTTAGGAAAGATTATAGGAAACGAATTCGATAAACTGTAAAGAAGACAATTATAGCAGAGCAACAAATTCTTTATTTGCCAACCAATTTTAAAGCTGAATTTTGTCCAGTAATCCGATTTTCGACCAAAATGTTTTGCTGAACTCTGAAAAAAAGAATAAAACCTGTACGCAACCATCTGAACCTATAATAATCAGATTTATAGAAGCCCGAAGGTACCAAGGGTCAAACAACCCTTCTTAGGGAATATCTTCCAATGATTTCAATAAATATAATACTGTCGCTCAGACAATCAAAGTCGTTATTTGAATGAGAATAATTTCTTTTATCATGAGAGCCAATTGAATGAAATAATAAAAAATAAAAATATTCTCATTGATGGCATGGATATCTTGCATTAAGACTATCTCTTGAAACATTATTGTGAGCCAAAAATATACCAACACAATGAGCTCAAGTAAGTTTTGCAATGAGAAAAATGTAAGATGATTTTGTGAAGCGTGCTGCAAAAATAGATGTAGGAATTGGTCGCAAAAAGTATTTCTACGAATCGTACAAACAGCACATACCGCAATGCATAAGTGCTCTATATTTCTTCATATTACATCGCCTATATTTTCCCGTGAACTCTGGACCAGCTCATGCCAATAACAATAAAAGTTTGTCCACCAGCGGAGCTGAGTACCTGCTCCGTCATATTTTTTTCCGGGTCGTGAAATAGACTTTCATAAAGGTCACCAAGGCCACGCAGAAATAAACTTGAAGTAGCGGAGAAGAGCTGAGCTCTATTGCATTTAGTATTTATGAACCACTTAAGACTATTATGATCTCGTCGTGGCGCAGAAAGGAAAACGGAAAAGTTTTTCCAGTTTCGTATTTGCAACGGGAAAAATGCATATGCAGACCGTTCCCGGTAACGGAAATCGTCGAGCTTTTAAGGATAGCGCCATTGGTTAGCGACATAAAAAAGAAGTCGGGAACCGCACTTACAGCACTCTTAAGTGCCGTGCTCACCTGCCTTTAGTCTCTAGCCGACAATGGCATCATCATCGTCGTCACATATCCAGACCGGCAATATTGCTCTGAACAAACTTTTACCGCGGTCGTAAAGCCACGTAAAAATAATAATAAAATTTGGTAAAATTTTACGGTTACGTGAAAATTGGAAAATTGAAAAATTCCACACCATCGGGTAAAATGTGCTTGGTTGACATGAAAACTTTCATATTGCTTGGCTATTTGATTTTTCACATGTGGATCTTGCTTTGGGACTTATTGTGTTAGATGCTACGCTTATGGAATTCTAAACAAAATGACGTGGGTTTGGATTGTCTCGAGGAAAAATATTTTCAATGAGCTTAATATTTAGATTCGTAGTCTTAAATATTCAATATTATGCCCGATTTCTGTCCGGTTTAAAACTTGAAGAAACGAAGGCTGCAAGTCTATTAATATGCTTAATGCTAAAACATAAATGCTAACATAGATTTCGAAAGGCATCAACTAATATTTACTTATAAACTATATCATAATTAATGCAATGTATATTAGTAAAAGCATGTTAAAATTCTTTACATATATTCACGCAACGTTGATTAACGTGTCAATTCATCTACAGACATAAAATCATACAACGATTAACCACCTGGAAATTGGTTTGACAATTCTATTAACCTCTCTTCCAGCCAGACTCTGTGCAGTAGAACAAAGTCCCTTTTGATGTCACTCAAATCGAATTATGGTGCAATCGAGCTTCAATACGCAGCACAAAACTCACTGCATAATACAAACTGTTTCCTTTAACCCCAATTAAACTGTTGATTTCATCATTTTCTGCCTTTCAGTATTTTGCCGAAGCTGATACTATCTCCAAGCGTCTATCGGGTCACCACTCCTTGACTCTTCTGCTGCATTACAGTCCTTCAGACAGCAATGAGCCGGAAGCATCAATTCACCTGTCGCTGTTTGTGCAGGTTGCCATCGTGCGGCAAGTGGTTATGAAACAATACTTACTGTAGGCCCAATAAATTCTCGAACGAAAGGCAAGTGCTTTACACTCCGAGCACTTGATGACGACATACTGCACTGATATCACCACTTATAAATGCAATCGATTTTCGGTTCTTTGAATTAAATGCATTTGACGGGACGTTGATAAAATGCTCTGTTTTGCGGGAATTCGAGTGAAAATGAATGATATCTTGTTGCTGAAAGGCAAAGATTCAAGAGACATAGCCATAACAAAAGTGCACTTAAGCGAATCAGTATCGTTTCCTGGTTATTTGTTAGTTTGGTTTGTCAATAGCCTTGTATACAATGTGGTTTCAAAGTGGATTAGAATGAGTCAAACCATGTTGTATACGCGCACCGGATTGATCGATTCGATCTTGACTTTGGCGTTAAAAGACCCGGATCGAAGGATTCAGGATTGAAAAATTTGAAGCCCACTTGAGTTCTATTTATATATGTGACGTTCCGATGCGATATACTTCACTTTAGTAGAACCAGCTGAATTTTATTCGCACCAAAAGCCTACTTTGAAGTTTCATTTCAATCCGTTTCAAGCCAAGTCTGCCCAAGTCGGTCCTTATAAAACAGAAAAAAAATCTTTCTCTTGTCCTGCGTTTTTTGTCCAATTTTTAGGGGGCGCCAAAGACAAGTCCTCAAGAAAATTGTGTTCTCACGGCGGACAAACATTCTTCGATTTGGTACGTCTGAAACAAAAATAGAAAATGACATTCTAAAGAAGAAAGTTTGCAACGTAGTAGCTCACCACAGTTTGCCAAAAATTGATAATAGAAAAAAATTGCAGCTATTTGAAAAACTTTGTACCAAATTCGACCTATTTTTACACCGTTTGCGTCCTGTAAATTTTTATGTTATAATTTTTTCAAAAAAACTTAGTGATGTGAGAAAACACCTTAACGAAAAATCGTACAAAGTTTCATCAAAATCGATCAAACGGTTGCAGAGATTGTTTGTCCACCAGTTGAAAAATTTTAGCTGTGAAAATCTTTGGAATAATCAAGTTTCAATACCTACAATGGCTCAATCAGCTGTCTCTGGGCCATATAGAAGCTTTCCAGAGTACTGTTTAGCTTCTTTTTCCATTTGTTTGGCCTGTTTCTTCGCGTACGGTCTTCTTTCGTTGCCCCCTCACTCGTTTTTTCAGCCTTCGAAATGCATACGAAGCAATCATACGAAGCATATCCTATCGTTCAGCTCATTGTCCCCATTATTTTAACCAGTGCACAGTGGCCGATTTTCCGGAAAAGCTGGCCAAAATTGGAAATTTTTTTTTTTAAATTGTCAAGTAGCACATGGTAAAGTGTGCCATGGTGCACTTCTCTGTATAGCTGCGGAAGCTAAATGAGCTTTCATGTGTACTTTCCGAGTTATAGCCCGTCCAGACTACGGATACTTAAGTATCCGCATACATAAGTATCCGGAAACATATAATCCCGTCCAGACCGCAGATACAATTGTATGCGGAAACATTTGAAAAAGAATTGCTGTGGACCTAATTTTGCGGATGCATTGATGAATGCATGGGATATGAGAATGAAAATCTGATAAGAAAATTTATATTTGAAGAATGGCTAAGATAGAGTATTGGAAAATGAAACATTTGTGGGCACTGAAATTCTAAAAGTAGGCAATTGCCGGTTTTCAATGAAAATTACTATTAGAATCACTTTGCCCGAAATTCAGATGCATATATATATACTAACATATTATGTATATACATATATATATACATATGTATGTATACATGACTCCTTTTTTCACAAGCATCTATATGCAGGTTAAATAAAATGAAATAATCGATTAATCGAATAATATACTCAGGTATACAGTGGATGAAATTTCCATGGCAGTCTTTCTCGGAACGAAAGTGGCCAAATTACTCAGTAACAACCACCAAAAGTCTTTTAGACATGCTGCATTTCCAAACCGCCTTGTCCCGTGAATTTCATTTTGGTATGATAATGAGGTCGAGAGTTCTCAACACATGTTTTGTGTGCTGAAAAATGGGTCATTTGGACATTGGCTATTTACCAGGAATGAGGTAAAGATTTTCATTTACATGCCTGCCCTAGGTTCAGGCTAACCTGCAGAGTCATTAAAAATGACACAGGTAGGTATGTTGTACCTATAACACAATCATTCATCGCTCAATCGAAAAAGCATGAGCAAATGATGCTTGTGGATGCAGTGCAGTCCACTGCACTGCATTGAAATTTAAAACTCATGTGATTCTGTGTAACAACTTGCACTGCATCGTTCAGGCTAATTTATGAAAACACTGCATCGGTTGATATTTGTTTGAAAATATTTGGCCGTGCAACAACTATTTAAATTGAGGCGGGAATTACATTCCAGGCATTAAATTGTAAATGGACGAAAAACAGATACAGAAAATCTAAATATCAAACCTCCACAAATTAATTTGGCATTAATTGTGAGAACACAGCATTGCTTTCAAGTGCATTACAATGCGTGCACTGCATCGCAAAGTGTTTCTCGCTTCCGAATCAATAATCGCTCAATCGAAGAAGTATCCGCATTCATTTTCCAACAGCGCCTACTTATGTATCCGGATACATAAGTATACGGAAACAACGGTCCACCCTAGTAATTTTCACCTAGTTTTGTATCTGCATACAACAGTGTGAGCTAATTTCAAGTGTGGACCGTTGTTTCCAGATACTTATGTATCCGGATACAATTGTATCCGCTATTGCTCGAAAATGTATCTACAATTAGCGGATACTTTTCATTGATTTTCATGGCAAGGGTAAAATGTATCTGCAAATGTCGCTGCAGTGTGGACCATCTTTTGGCAGATACTTATGTATGCGGATACTTAAGTATCCGTAGTCTGGACGGGCTATTAGAGCAGGTTGAACAGACATGTTTCGGAGACACGCCTGTCAGTTGTCTCGAGTCTATAATTTTGCGTAGTTAATAAAGTGTCGGTGCAGTGTTCCAGAGTGATTTTTCTCTACCTAGTCTAATGGAAGGTGTTGTATTGCAGGTGTTTATAACATATTATGTGAATCGTCTGCTTTGAATGAAAGAAATGCCTGTAAATATGCACGACCGGATTTTTTGTCAACATTTTACTTCACAAAAAAAAATTTATATACGTTTTTTATAATGATTACAGTATAATTTATTGATATTTTGCAAGATTCCGTGCCACTGCATTTTTTGTGTCTGTTTATTGCGCGGTGCGTTCGTGGCCCTGCAGTGCGTGCTGAGAGCAAGTTGCAGTAAAATCAAGTTTTTGGTTCATTGGTAGGGACACGATATCAAAAGAAAGTATCGATACTTTTACTTTAAAGTAGTATCAGAACCAAGTATTGATATAAGTCCCGTACTCATTACGACAGTATTGATATGAGTAAGTATCAAATGATACTTACTATAGTCAGTCAGTTTAGACTTCCAACGCAGCCAGAGATTTCAATTATAACGATAGGTAGGGCTGCCAACTCAGTGGATCGGAAATCCGGGAGGAAAATAAAAAAAAATCCGGGAGGAAAATAAAAAAATATGTGAAAAACAATTTAATTTATTTAAAATGATATTTCTTTACACAACGAGTTGCTTGTAATGTTTTTTGATTTGCAGGGATAAAGCTATAGAATCCTTTACATGTGCAATTAAAATTTGTGCATACCTGAATTTTTGATTTTACATGTGTTTCATTATTTTGTCACCACAGTAGATATATAATACCACATTGATATTAAGAGGAGCAAAAGAAGAGTAAATAAGAGGAGCAAAGAGGAGCAATAAGGACATGGTGCTTGCATTATCGGCATGCGCATCCCACGCATGACGTAAGCGGTAATCTCGAACTGATAAACAGCCCAGTTGAGCTGATAAACAGCCTAGCTGAACTGATAAACAACCCTGTTGAACTTATAAAGAACCTTGTTGAGCTGACAGCACAGTTGGGCTGATAAATAGGGTAGTTGAACTAATAAACAGCCCTGTGAAGCTAAAAGCCCTGTTGAGCTGTTTATTAGTTCAAAGATCATCGTTTACGTCATGCCCGGGCCGATAATCGAAGGCACCATGTCCTTATTGCTCCTCTTATTTGCACCCTTTTAGCTCCTCTTAAGTGCGCCAGAACTGGTATTATATATCTAATGACTACAGTTCGTTTACTACGCTGAAAACACGAACAGCGGCACATTTGCAGATAGGGACCGATAAAGCGAATGTAACAAATTTTTTATTTCTTTCCCGATTCTTCTTTACATTTAAAAAAAAAATTAACCCAACGCAAGTCTTCCTTCTTTGTTTTACTTGCAACAAAGTCATGCACTTCTCGCAGCAAACAGTAATCGTCGTACAATTTATCCTCATTTATTGGCTCATATAGAGAAGCACTCAGATCTTTTATTTAATCAATTGTACAAATCTAGTGCAATTTACGAATTTTAATCATTAATATTGTATTATTTACAAGCATATAAAAGCGAGCATAAAATATATATAAAAATATAAAAATTCCGTGAAGGCAATTTACGTCAAATTTCCGGGAGACATTAATTGCAATCCGGGAGCCGGGAGATTTTTCAAATGAACTGTATTTTTCCGGGAGAATCCCGGAATTCCGGGAGAGTTGGCAACCCTAACGATAGGGCCGGGAACTAGTCTGGTGCCGTTCCGCGACTTTGTTCTCGGGATCAAGCACACAAAATTTACGTCACACATTCAGATCTAATTCGGAAGGTTATTTATTGGTGAGAAAACATGGACAGGTACGTTTGCTACCCCTTTCAATTAATCATTAATTCTTTCCTCACAGCGACACCAAAAATATGGCAGTCGATGTAAGAATGATTCTACTCAGCAAAGGAAATAAGTCAGAGGCCGAAGCACAACGGTTTATCAGGAAAATGGAGGCTCAAAAGCGCAACTCGGCCGACGTGTGGAGCTAATCGCAACTATTCTATAAGATTTCGTTTTGTTTACTCGCTCAAGACGGGAACTAGCAAACAACATTCCTTGACTCGAATTAGAAACATTAAAATAATAAATCTATTAAACTAAATTAAACTAGATAAAAGTTAATTTTGAAGAGGAGATAAGCGATGATAAAAAACAGTGATATGATGAGGATGCTTACAGAAGACCAGATATTGTTCACAAGGATTGCAGCACTCTCAAGTTAAAAATGTGCCTTTTTACAAATAAATATATCACTTTTGAAACTAATTTAATCACATTGTTATTCGTGCATTGAGAGGACATTAGGATGTGAAAGTCGATACCAATTACAGTGTACCAATAATGTCCCCGTGCAGCAGCTATTTGAACGCAAGTGATAAAAAACAATAAATTTTTTCAAGAAATTTGAAAAAGTTTTAATGCAGATTTTTCATTAAACATTTTTATTTATTTTAGAAACAAAAGCTAATCCATTTCAGCTATTCATTACAAAGTTATTAACTAAAAATAAAACAAAGTCAACAATATGCCTCCAATAAAGTCTTCGTACACTAACGAAACAGTTTATGAAAAATCTTAAAAACTATAGATACATTTTTTGTTAATATTAAATTGGGTAGCCTTTATTTTTAATCAATTTTAAGGCAGTGTGGCATCAATTCTACAAGTATTTTTGCATAGCTTGGCTCTATTTTCGCCCATTTCTGCTAAAGAGCCTGTTTCAACTTAGGTTTTGAGCTAATATGATGAGTCCTGATCCTTTTTTCCAGGTACATCCTAGTCTTATGAGCCATGCACTTAGGATCATTATCTTGTTGAAAGTAAAAATCCTGCTCCATACCATTACGCCGCCGCTACCGTGCTCTACAGTTTTCATGGCGTTTTTTGGGTTGTAAGATTCCCCTGGCTTTCTCTACACTTTAAAAGGATGTTATTGGCGTACAAAATTCTACATGTGCTTAAAACACCGCCGCAAAGTCCTGACCTCAATCCCATTGAGCACATGCGGACATGCTAGAAAAAAGGATCAGGACCCATCCTATTAGCTCAAAATCTAAGTTGAAACAAGCTCTTTAGCAGAAATGGGCGAAAATAGAGCCAAGCTATGCAAAAATACTTGTAGAATTGATGCCACACTTCCTTAAAACCGTTATTAAAAATAAAGGCTACCCAACTAAATATTAACAAAAAATGTATCTATAGTTTCTAAGATTTTTCATAAACCGTTTCGCAAGTGTACGAAGACTTTATTGGAGGCAAATTGTCGACTTTGTTTTATTTTAGTTAATAACTTTGTAATGAATAACTGAAATGGATTAGTTTTTGTTTCTAAATTAAATAAAAATGTTGAATGAATAAATCTGCGTAAAAACTTTTTTAAATTTATTGCAACAATTTATTGATTTTTGTGACTTGAGTTTCAAATAGCTACTGTACGAAGACATTATTCGTAGCTCAGTTTAGAAAGGTGGGTCGATTTCCATGTAAAAAAATTTTCAGTCACATGTCGATACGATACCACCATCAAAGTATTGATATGAGTAAAATATCGAACAGTTTCGATTCAAGTAAAATTTTACTTGGTATCAAACGAAAGTATCGATACCGTACTAATATCAGTACTTTCATCGTGTCCCTATTCATTGGGGACTCCCTGGCGAATACGCAGGAAGTCCCTGAGGAATATGACTTTTTGATATGATTGTATAGCATATAAGGGGCTATACGAGCAGTGACGTAGTGTGCTTTTCAGAGGCTCATGGATTTTTTTTTTATTTTTCCAATCTCTAATTTTGCCTAGTATTTAAATTTTTTTGTAAACGATTTGAATTATTCCAGAGACCATCAGTGTTGTACAATGTAGTCACCGTGAAATTTTTGATGCATTGTATAAACAGTTGCTTTTGGATCTGGGCGTCAAAATAAAGATTCTAGAACAACATCTATTCAAAGATAAAAGGGGATCTTTTACGTTCGGTACAAGCGAGAAAAATGCATTGATGGAATTTATCAACAACTTGAAAATAAAATGGATTAACAGCAAAAGAACGCATGAAAATTTTGTGACAAAAAACGCAGAGTGGTTGAATGGTATATAATATGTCTATTTGACACTATAGCCTTCAAAGTGTGTTTAATGAAGACGGAATTATTCATAAACTCATGCTATGTTTAATAAAACGAACTTTTAATTTTTTTTAAACCGAAAAAAATAGCACACTATCATCAGAGGCTCCTATTGAGATTTCGAGTGCAGAGTTGATATCAGATAACTCTGACGCAAGCTCATATGCAGATGATGATTCTGCATCTGATAGTGATTAAGATTAGGCTGTTATAATTTTTAATAGCGTTATAACTCGTTAAGTGTTAATTGATTCATTATAATTATAATGACTGACTGCAATAATATTATTTTGTACAATAAAATTCATTAAATGACTTATATATCTCCTTTTTTCTTCTGCGCCTTCCACCGATCTTCCAAATAAATTAAGCTTCAATTGGACGGCCTCTTTTATATTGTAGGCATGTTAAACAATAATTTTGTAATTTTCTTTTTATATTTACCGAAAATATAATTTTTTTTTTTTGATAATCAACCGAAAAAACCACGTACTTGATGTTTGGCTTCAATTGAAAAACGTAAATTCAATATTCACAGTACAAGTCCGCCATTTTTTATCCGCCATTTTGAGTTTTGAAAAAACAATATCATATTCGAATTGAGCAACTAAAAAAACTACAGTTCTGGAAGTTTTTCTGTGATCGGATAACTTTTCGGATTTTAGCCAGCTTTTCCGGAAAATCGGCCACTGTGCAGTGTCATGTGACCTTCGTTGAAGATAGAAGAAATATAAATGGCTAATTCAACAAATTTTTTGCCTACCAACGTGTGTTTGTGCACAATCGCCCAAAGCACTCGTTGTTATTTTACGTGTTATTTCCTAAACAACGGGTAAAAGATCTTCATTGGTTAACTTTTCAAAAACTGGCTTCACGAGCTCCTGAGCTTCTGCATGCAAAGTGGGTTTATGCTTTTCACGCCAGTTTCCTGCTCCTTTAGGTATTTACACCAGTCCTTGTCTACTCTAAGATAGCGAAATATAGGACTAGGAATGATTTTGGAAGTTCCGAACAAGACAGCAACTTTTTTGGCTTTATTGCGGATAGTTTGAGACCTTCAATACTTGGAAAGGTTCCTGAATACAGTCAGCTGCGCTTTGCTATTATTTATCAAAATATAATCTAAGGTTGGCCAAGTAATTTTCTAGGCTTTTCGCGTGTTTAAGCAGGTCTTGGCTCGACGCTAAGAAGAGCGTATCATCTGCATTTTGTGGGACTTTAATCTGAAGAAAACCCACTGGAAAAGAAAGATCAGCAGTCAAAATTGGGTATAAAATAGATCCAGTGGCAGTCCTGATGTCAGAAGACCCTTAAGTGAATTTGTCCCATTAACGCTTACACAAAATTATCTATTCCTAATGAAGCTGCGGCAAGTGGCATAAATACTTTCAGAAATACACACTAGATCAACTTGTACAAAAGACCTTTCTGCCGTACATTATCGAAGACTTTCTCGATATCCAAGGTACAAACAATAACAGGAGCGGCAATTTGATCGTGCAAGTACAAGATAGCGTGCTAGGTTCCGTGCTTGTGCCTAAAGCCAAATTAATAGCCAGATATGATTTAAGGGAGCTTGCAGTAGGTGAAAATCATTTTTAACCAAATCTTCTCAAAAAACTTTCCCAAACTACTTAAAAGCAGAAAAATCGGGTGGAAATTACTGGCCTCATTATTTTTGCCTTTTTGTGAATGGAAACAATCTTCCCAACTTTCCAAGAGTAGGAAAAGTGGCCGTTGTTGAAGCCATCATTGTAAATAATGAAAAGTATTCTGAATATTGAGATTGGAAGATGTTTGACAATAAAGCTAGATACTCCATCATGCCCAGATTAATTTTTACTTATTTTACCGCACAGCACGTGCACCAAGTGTGCACTATTGACAAAGTGGATGGATATTTGGATCAAATGGGACAGCGGCTCGTTGTAACTACTACGAAACTAATTGACTGCCTCGCGTACACTTTGACTATTAGAAGCTGAGAAGTGAAGACCTGATCAGCATTTAATTGCGATTAAAATGTCTCAGCAAACAATTCCATCCATAAATCAGCATTGCACACAGAAGCATTGCCAGTCGTTAACGCTATCTCGGTTGATATCTTTACCAGAAAGCCAATTAATTTCTCTATACATGACGGATCCTGGCCAAATGGCAGCCAGATACTCACTGTAAAGTTTACCAACCACTTGAACTATAAGCTTGCTGATACAATTGATAATCGAAAAAAGTGGCCTGTACAGTGAGTGTTCCTTCCTATGTCTATGAACCGCTTCAACTTTAAACGCGAAATATGCCTCACTTTCATGTGTTTAACAATATCCAACGGTTTATCAATTTTAACTAAGCTGGAATTTTGGTTGACAGTAGAGTTTATAATATCCTTGACGCAAACTAACAAGGTATTGGCTTGATACAGTTTCCGTCGCGCACAAATCAATATGTCTTACAAATCTATCTACGTCGCGTTCAAAAGTACTTCAAAAGTACTACTTTCCATGAGCTTGAAGTACGCGCGAAACTTAACTTTGCGCCTCAAAGTAAAATGATCAGACATACCGGTTTGAGTCCAGCAGTGTGAGGTATTAATACTGCTGAGCAGATCATCTGACTGGAGGAACAAATCGATTATTGAGCTCCTACTTGGTCTGGTGGGCGAGTTTGGAGCAAATAATTGTAATAGAATAGGAGGGCTACTTTGAAACAGTCTATCAAGCAACATCCTGCTAAGGATGTCTCGAATTCAAATTTCCATCGATAAGCGAGTATTTGAATTAGGAAACTGGTAAGCTAATTGCTCGGAAAGCATACCAAATGTTTGATTTTGATGAACTGCATGCAACATATAGAGAAGCAACTAAGATGCGTCTATGGTCTGAGCCTTTTACCACAGTAGCAGCAAAAGGGCAGCATTTCAGATTGAGTACTATTAGAGGTTCCATGTTCAAATTACTCCCAACTAATAAAGCAGTACCACTATTTTGGCTGTCTAGGACGGTTTTGTATTCTTCGATGCTAACTCTATGATCACTTTATAGTTTTGTCTCTCTTCCCAGTACAAAATCGACCGGTAGCACAAGAAGTGGATATTGAGCAGACACTCTTTGAGCCATCGATATAACCAAAGCGCCGTTGAATGCGGCCACTTCAACCATTTTACTTAGAAAAGGTTGCCAGCAGTTTGACTATGACTAATAGTCTCTCAGCATCAGTTCCAGTCGCCAATACTTGACTACATTAATCAATACTGAATCCAAAGAAGTAAAATCTCGCGGAGCTACATAGCCACGAGAAGTAATACTTCCTACTGCCTGTGCGTAGGAAACGCCACTTCTTTTGTAGTTCGGAGCCTTATGCGTGTCAAACTGCTGACGATCCTTCCTGACCTGATCGCAACGAATATTTTTCGCCTCGATTCTGGCTACCATATTTTTATAAACCGGGCAACCACCATAGTTGGCTGGATGGTCTTTTTCACGACAAATGACGCACTCAGGTTGTACGTCGGCTATATACAAAAGTAGCCACTTTTTACACATACTAAACGCGTATATGACTCTCCAGGCACTTCAAGCAGTCGTGGACAATGGTGCAATTGCTTGCCAATTGTTCGAAATTTTGGCAAGTGTATCACTGCAATGTCTCTTTATCTCTAACTGTATTTTAATTATAGCCACTAGCTCCTGGGAAGGCTCAAACTGCGCCAGAAAAAGTCCGGACTGGGGGCTAGCGAGAACAAGAAATGTGCGTCAGTGCTACGGTAGCTTTGCTCTTCAAAAATGAGCTGCTTGCGAAAATTAGTAGATATTGTTTAATACGTAGCAGAATTGCATTCTATAAAATCTAGCACATCTACGACAAATGTAGCAAATGTCCATTTTAAAACCCATCAATTTAGCTCATCTAATTTTATTTATTGTACAAACAACAATTAATTATGAAAACACATCCGCTGACGTTTCTCCGCAATAAAAACATAAAATACTACAAGAGCACTCACACATAAAATAAATCACTGATAACCATGTCTGAGGTCTACTATTTATGAACTCCGTTTCGGTCTATCAATAAATTGCGCATCTCATTAAAAACTAAATGGAAAGCGTTAACTGATAAGGATCGAGTTACAGCTATTGAACGGTTAAGTAACGTGACTAACGACTGGATTTTCCGTTTTAGTTGGGAAAATCCATTTCAATTGAAAGTAATTTCTGCATTAGTGTGCCGTTTTACATTTGAGTATGATTATCGTGAGATTTCTGTTAGTTTTTTTAATAATCATATTTTTATTGGAATTTTCCGATGGAAACTCCGTTGAGGTGCACACCCAAAGCCCCTCGTATTTGCTATTGAGAGCACCAAACCGATGTTTTGTGGATCATCGGGGTCGCTGTCGGAGAGTAAGTTTTTTTTTCAAAATTATTGCAATCCCAGTAGTTATCATCAAAATTAAATCAAAATCATTTCAGAACAAAAAAAGTGCAGAAAGAAAAGTGAAACAAAGAGTGAGAATGAGGCATCAGTCGAAACCCAAACCAACACTTCCCCCTCAAAATTCATCGAATACAACAAGACAGTACTAAATATTTTGTAAATTATGTGAAAATGTGGTGGTATTACGTTTAAGAAAAACATGTGAAAAAGTGTGTCTGAAATGTATTATTTTTGTATTATTCAGTAAAAGAGTAAATATTCTAAAAAGTTTTTGTTTAACTTCAATGAACACAAGTGTCTAGTGTAAGTACGATTATCACTAATTGACAATATGAGATAAGACTAGTCCATCATATTCAAATCAAAGCAGAGAAGTTAGTCAATTTACTTCTCTCTCAATCATTTTCGCAGTAAGAGATCGGATATGTAAATTTTTAAAATTAAATTTTGGAAGTTGAAAGAGTTCATGAACAAAAGTTTGTGAAGCTAAGTGAGAGACAGTTTCTCTAAATCACATAAAAATGAAAAACGGTCAACAAAATGACTTGATTAAGTCGCTAAGTGTTGAAGTGTAAGTGCTTTGAACTACAGATAATATTGTAGGGCAGCGATGGTCAACATTTTGCATACTATGTATAACAATTTTACGGGGAAAATACGGGAATCATGCCAGCTTTTTAATTTTTGGACATCGCCTTTTACCTAGTTTTTAATTAATATATTTTATTTCAATCGTTTCTTATTAAACAAAAAACGCACTGGTTGCTTACATTAGACATTAATGAATAAGTTCTCGACTAAAATTAGTTGAATATAACTTAAATAACTAGGTCACATATCACTATTATAAAAAAAATGTGGATTTTTGAGTTATTTGCTAAAGACCTCATTTTTAGTAGACTTAATGTTTTTTTTTAAAGAAATTAACTTAAATCGTTAGAAGAGAGTTAATGAAGGTAGATGATTTTTTTTTTAAATAGCATTATCATTGTTTTTTTAAATTCAGTACTTCCGTGCAATTCGTAACGCTCACTTGAAAAATGTCATCCCGAATATGTTTAAACTCTCCGGACAATTTTTGCTACATTTGTGGGCAGTTTATGCTGAGAAAACAGCAGCATGACACTACCAAATTCATAAATAACGTTTACAATATGCATTTCGGCATAACAATCGCCAATCAAGATAAACAGTCCCGCATACAGTTTTGTTCGACGTGCGTTCCTGAAAGTCGAAAGTGGTCATAAGGGAAGAACAATACTTTTGATCTCATATTGCCTGGGTAATAGACACAACCTCAGAATCACACTGAAGACTGTTATTTTTGCTGCTGCAAGACTACAGGCTACAATTCAAAAACAAAACAGGACTTGGTATACCCAACATTGCAATCAGTAACACCAGCTGTGCATCGCGACCAGAACGTTGCACCGCCATCCCCGCCATACTTGGAATCATTGCAAACTGAAGACTGTGACAGTGATGTCGAAGAGGTACCCCAACTTGATGCTGAATCACAATCAGAACTGAATGGCATAACGAGAGATCTAAAACTGCCAAAAGATGCAGCTGAGCAACTCGGGTCAAGACTATCTGAAATGCATATGCTTGCTCCTGGCACTTCATTTTCTTGGTATCGCAACTGAGAAAAAGACTTTGTACCACATTTTGCTGAAAATCGTGATCTAGTGTTTTGTGAAGACACTCCTGGATTAGTGAAAATGTTTAACGTCGAAATTGATGTGAACAAATGGAGATTGTTCATAGACTCATCAAAACGAAGTTTGAAAGCAATCCTTTTGCATAATGGCAATAAGTACCTACGCTTCACTGCCAGTTGCCCATTCTGTACATTTGAAGGAATGAAGGAACTTGAAAAATGTTTGAAATATAATAAAATACAAAGAACACGGTTGGATGGTCTGTGGAGATCTGAAAGTTATAAGTATACTGCTCGGTCATCAAGGTGACTATACGAAGTACCATTGCTTTTTCTGCGAGTGGGATAGTCGAAACAGAAGACAACAACAGATTCAACTCAGAATTTCAACCAAAAATCTCACAATCGGAGCTTCGGTGGAAAAAAAGCAAGATAGTAGAAAAGAATTTAGATAGTATTTTTAATTTATTTATTACTGTCCCTCATATATATTTCTAATGTTCTAAAGTCATTTAATGGTTTCTTAAATTCCAAGTACATATTTGTAATCTACGCACCAAAATACCCCAAGATCAGCATTCAAATCCAAGAGGGGAAATTAAGAGTTAAAATTTACAGATCTGTGAAATTAATATTTTCATATATTTATATCTCATTTCGATAGATTCATCTGTCATACAAAACTAAGTGAAGCTTTCTTATCCTTTTTGTATGCAACGGTTTTGATAGAAAGCTGTATTGCTTGCTTAAGCAAACGAAAAGCAAACGTTGTGTCGTTTTTATGATTTGATAACTCGGCTAATCCTACTTTGAAACGGTCCTCAATTTCGCCTGGGTCTTCGGTGTCGTTAGCTTGTACGTTCAATTTTGTATAATATCCACACATAATATTATCTGGCGTGGAGGACTATACTGTTACTTTCATGACGTGGAGGACTATACTGTATGGCGTGGAGGACTATACTGTATGGCGTGGACGACTATACTGTATGGCGTGGAAGACTATACTGTGTGGCGTGGAGGACTATAGTAAACGGCGTGGAGGGCTATAAGCATAGCGTCTGCTCCTATGTACTATGGCGTGTGGTGCTATATTTTATCACAAATCTACCGAAATCGACTATGTACATGGCGCCAGAAGTCTATAAGTTATGGCGTCTGGCGCTATGTGTTTTTTCAGTGCATCTGAAGATAATCCAATTTGCATCCAACAAAAGGCCACGAACCTTCTCCAGAGCATCTGGAGGTAGAGCACTTGATGTTAGGTTAGGTGATGGAATTTTATCAAAGAAATTTCCGAGGGATTAATGAAATCAATGATCATATCCTCTCGTATATTCAAGAAGCTTGCTGATATTTATACATCTCTTCACACAGCATGGCTGCGAGTTATAATTGTAGAGCCATGAGCCATATTACATGGCTCATGGCACTATGTAATATGGCGTGTGGGGCCATAATTTCTGCGCAATGTAAGTATGGCGCTGAGAGCTATACTGCATGGCTCAGGGTGCTATGTACATAGCGTGTGGCACCATAAATGCTGCGCCATGTAGCATGGGACCACGCGCTATGTAGATTCTGACATTATGGCGCTGGGAGCCATATTGCATGGCTCAGAGTACTATGTACATGGCGTATGGGGCCATAAATAATGCGCTATGTTACATGGCTCTGGGCGCTATGTGGATTTTTTTCAGTGTATTTTTCTTGTTCTCGCATGATGATTTCTGCCACTTCATGAGTGGTGTCATTAGGTGGTTTTTCGGGTTCCTTCAAGTCTGATTGTATGGCAGCGAATGAGTGGTTCTAATAGACCTGATTAGGTTTGTAGTTGAAAACAATTTCAATATGTGGGAGCACTATTGTTGAACTTTTCTGGGAATTCACTATCATTGAAATTCACTTTCACATTTAAATCGTTCAAGTTTTGAGCCCTAAAGTAGCAAATAGATATTGGCCGAGTCCAGGCCAAAGCTGGCGAAGCCGAGCGTGGGGACAGTCTAGACAAGCGACTTTGACAAGACTCGGCGGCGCTTGTGCAACTTCCGTTTGAAGTTGGTTGTGGGCACGAGGCAAAGCGATTTCGTGACGAGCCATCAAATGTCGTCCACATGTTAGCTCACAAGCTCACAAGCTGTTAGTCTGGCCTTGGCCAATATGTATTTGCTACATAATCTTTAGCATCAAAGGTTGTCGTACGCAGGTAATTTAACATGAAGTTTTAGCTGTCTTCACTTGTCCAATCACTCATGGTGCTCATACCGCTGTTTTCACACGATAAATGTTGTTCTCGTTGCAATATGACTCTAAACTTTTCGACGTGAGCACTGATTCTCAGCCTGACACTAGACGTTTTGGCATACCAAAGTATGGTGACCTTTTGCTGAGGACGTTAAGAGTACAGGCGTAGTTTTCGTATTTTTAAAGCCTTTGACAAATAAAAAACGCATCGGATACTGCTACGTTATGTGTATTTCCTTTTTTGTGAGCGTGTGAGTGGTCCAAGATGATTGATATGCATCAAAACATAATGCATACGACCTTCCGCTTCTTCCTGTTCAAGCAACAGGTTTCGCCAGAGAACATGAATTTTTTATCGTAATATCTCATCTTGGGAGCCAAAGTACTTCTTGCAATCGTTGTTACGTTATTTCAAGAGCAAAATGACCAATGTTATTATAAAAATGCTTGAGAATCCTCCATCTGACGGCTAGCAGAACAAAGAACTTGTTTGTTGAATCTAGTTTCTGGTATGAGCGATGGCTCTTTAATTAATACTCTTTCTTCATTTGAGTCTGGCTGGGTGATTTCTTCTGATTTCACAGCACCTCCATTATTTCCTTAAGTTGATGGTCTCTTAGCTGCGATGATAGTAATACGTTGGAACTTGAATTTCCATTTGAGCTCTGAAAATGAAACCAGTTGATTCTAGTTCTTTTGGCGATGGATTGTATTGAAATCGTATTCCAATAGTTTTATCTACCATATTGCGATTTTTAGCATGAGTTCTTTCGTCTCCTTTACTTTAGCTATTGCAGAACAATCAGATACTACGCCAAAATTTTTACCCGAAATGTAAACTTGGATTCCTTTAACGATTGTTTAAACGCCTAAACCTCCAGTTCATAGCTAAGCTAGTGGAACTCTGTATCACTACATTTTCAGCTGAAACAGAAATCTGATTGGAAATTCTTTTCATCATATGACTATTAAAGTACGGCTGCAAGTCCAACACTACTCACATCTTTAGGCACCTCAGTCACAGCTGACGGATGCTACAATGCCAACAGTCGATGAATTTTCGAAAAGCCAGCTAAAGCCGGGTATCCCAAACAAAATTATTTGCTGCAGACTTATGCAGTAGGTTATTTAATGGTATTAAAATCAAAGAGTAGTTTGGAACAAACTTTCGGAAAAAACTTGTGAACCCTAAAAATGTGCGCACCTTTGTGAGATTAGTCGGTCTGCTAAAGCTCTTGATCACGCTTACATTTTGTTCACCAGGGCTAATGCTATTTTTACTAATAATTTGCCCCAAATAGTCTATTTGCGACATCAAAAACTTGCATTTATCAACCCGTATGGACAAGTTGTATTTGTTGAAAAGCCTTAAGGCTTGTTTAAGGCTATCGATTTCCTCGTCAATTGTTTTACTTGGAAGAATCAACACCTCAAAACATACTAGCATCTTCCCAACGAGAATCGCGGTAATGTATGCTGGCGTAATGCATGAATCAAACAATGCTGGTAATGCACATTTCCGACTTCCAAAGCTATTTTCCAGCAATTATAAGATATACTCGTAAACCTGACTTGGAGCATGGAAAATGCTGCAAGGGAGAAAGCTCATATGTTATAAGTCCAAGACTGGCCAATGAAATTCACTCCCAGAAACAAGGGGAAAATAACTTGCGAGCATACATCGGTTATGGGTAGTCTGCTATATAAAGCGGAAAGATGAAAATTTCGAAGCATTTCAAATCATCACGCACGGGTAAGTAAAATGTATGAAGACGATTCCTTCTAGTAGCAAAGAGCTTGCGCTATTGGAATTACCAATGAGCGTCAGTATGCAAAAACAACACATGCAGAGATACGATCGGCCGCCGGCCAAAGCTTTAATTCATATTGAGGCGTATAAATGCAAGAATACGATGTCGTACTTTCCAAAAAGCTCTTATACATAAAGCTATTGAGCTAAAAGCATGAGTTTCCCCTTGTATAAATCTTCCCAGCCTAGGACATACAATGTTAAAAAGAAACAACACGTAATGGTCCGGTAATGCTTACACGCATTACGCAAAATGCTTACCGAATATACCCGTAAGCATTATTTTTCCTGTTGGGTTAATATTGTCCCTCTTTTGTGCGCGTTTGTTCATATCATGCTGGAAACATGCAGGAGCTTTGACTGAACTAAATTGTATACGGTTGTATTTGTAATACGTTTCCGTTCCCAACGGGAAAAATAATGCTTACGGGTATATTCGGTAAGCATTTTGCGTAATGCGTGTAAGCATTACCGGACCATTACGTGTTGTTTCTTTTTAACATTGTATGTCCTAGGCAGCGATGCCAACTTTTTTAAAGCTTTTGAAGCTTTTGTAGCTAGATTTGAGATAACACATAGTAAAACCGGTTATTTTGTATTTAAATCTAGCTACAAAAAAGCCTACACTCAAAAAAAAAATATATCGCTGACAGATATAAAACGACGGAAATATAATATATCTCACATGAGTATATGGGTGTATTTTGAAAGACATAATATATTCACGGCAGATATAATATAAATATTTATCGTATGTAAGCAGAAAAAAGCTCAGGGGATTGCCCTTTGAAGCGAATGCTTAGCCATGGCGGTAAGGAGACACATATGGGAGAAGCCGATAACAACTATTCCATTATTCTTCTAAGTGCCACATTTATTTCTTATTTTCTAAAGCGCTAATGTTATTCTTAGTCGCTACTAAAGCTTTAATGTGATACTTAATCAATGGAGCGCTAGTATTATGCCCAGTCACTGACTGTTAAGACAACATAAGACGAACAAATACAGCCATGGGCACGGCGGGATTCGAACCCGCGGGCAGTAGATCGCTGCTTCGGACTGACGCGTTAGCGAGCTAAGCTACCGACCCTTTTGCAAGCTCAATCTCAAACTATAAACAAAAGATGCCTCATAATTAGAAACGAAAATAAACCATATATCTACGAAAAGCATATTACATTGTTCAGTGGTCATTTTATACCTGTCGCGTATATAATATACCAACTGTATGGATTTCATATCTTTCGCTACCAGAAAACAGAGAAACCCATATAGAACTTATACCTGTAGCGTGCATAATTATGATTGCTGTGTGCATATTTTGTGTACCCGTGTTATATTTTTTACCTGAAAGCTAAATTT
The DNA here is from genome assembly GCA_963978885.1 of Nemotelus pantherinus. Classification (NCBI taxonomy): domain Eukaryota; kingdom Metazoa; phylum Arthropoda; class Insecta; order Diptera; family Stratiomyidae; genus Nemotelus; species Nemotelus pantherinus. The sequence continues at coordinate 98,662,523 of OZ022265.1, read as the reverse complement.
TACTTAAAATGAGTATAACTCTGGATTTCCATATACTCATAATACCTTTTAAATCAATAGTTACACCTGTTGCTTCTATATCTTATGTATCACACATAAATAGAACAAAAATATATTTGTAGGGGCAATTTTGTGCCCACTACAGTTAATTATGGCTATTACGTATATTATTATTTTTGCTACACATATAGCAGAGCGATTTTTTTTTTTGTGTGTAGGCTGGGAAGATTTATACAAGGGGAAACTTATGCTTTTAGCCTTAAAGCTTTATGTATAAGAGCTTTTCGGAGAGTACGACATCGTATTCTCACATTCCCGTCATCTACGGTGAATACAAATTAAAGCTTTGGCCGGCAGCCGATCGTATCTCAGCATGTGCATGCTGAGTGATTGTGACGCTCATTGGAAATTCCAATAGCGCATGCTCTTTGCTAGGTATCTTTGCTAGGGGGATTCATGCATTGTACTTACCTGTGTTTTGAAATGCTCCGAAATTTTCATCTTTCCGCTTTATATAACAGACTACCCATAACCGATGTATGCTCACAAGTTCTTTTTCCCTTATTTCTGCGAGTGATATTCATTGGCCAGTCATGAACTTTTGGAATACCCCTTGCAAGCAGATTACATTTTCATTAGCAAAAATGTTTGCATCATGAATTCTGTCCGGAATGCATTACAGCGATTCTCGTTGGGTTCTATCTCAATATGATATTGTAGTTGAGCAAACTACTCCTCCATTACTGGCATTGGGAACGGGGTCTTTATCATGAATTTATTAACCAATATTCCTGCGGCGGTTTGCAAGCTTGACGACGAATAGAAAAACATATGTGTTGATTTTTTTTGGCCACATATGATAAAAGCGATCGACTATTTTGTCTATGCTTTTGCGAAGTTTACTTTCTAAAAGAAATTGGCAGCTAAACAGCATTTTTTTAGTGTAATAAATTTCTGGGCAAAAATATAGATAAAACCTATAAAACTTCATAGTTGAACTTTTGAAAGCTTCTGAAATACACTCTAGTTGCATATTCTTAGAAAATTTTGAAAGTTTTGCAGTTATTGGATCGAAACAAAATTTACGAAATCAATTGCAGAGCTAGATACTGATTTATGGAGATGACATTAACATTACCAAAACATCTGAACTAGTTGTACGAGAACCCTTCAATCAGATGCAGCAAGTGGTTCAGAAACTGGGAAAGTACAAAGATAATACGTGGTGATATCATGTGCAAGACGAGCAAACCATCAGAATATTCTTCATTGAATTCAACCAGATCCTCAAAAGCTACTCCCGTACAAGATCATAGTCTATCCAGTATAGGTGCGAGGCTTGAGTGATCTGTAAAAAGCACTCTGACCTCTAAGCCACGTTAGAGAGAAAAGTTGACGGAATTCATGCATGATTAACACATACAGTACACATTGTCGTTAAGGGATAAATTATTGTATGAATTACACTGTACAACTCAGCGATGAGTTCATGATTGAATCAGATATGACTTACACATGACCATTCAGCGATAATTTGATACATCTACGCTTACGCTGCAAGTCCTACTGAGGAGTCGCTCTTTACGTGATTTACAATTGCTGCAAAGAATAATATTTTTTTTCGGCAATATTCAAATTTAAGTCTACTATTTTTAGTTTATTTCGATCTTTTTTTCAATTAACTTTAAATTGTCATTTCGAACCTCATCAAAATCAAATTCTACTGAAGCTATTTGTTCGACGAATTTTGATCTTTGTAGAATTTGAACTTGTCAAATAAATAAAAACAATAAAAGCTTTGATACATTTGAATTTCCAGCTGTGTGGATACACTACATCTAGGGAAATGTGCAGAGTAAAATTTCATTGGTCCGCAGTAAACTTCTAATCAGGGATTCTTTCGAATCTCAACATACTCGTAGATACCCGCTCTCCAATTTTTCAGAGTTCTCACATTATTTAAAACTAAATACTATGATTTGAACTAGAATAGAGAAATAACGATTTGCAATTATATTCAGGCAAAACTGATTAAATTTTAAACCGTGTCACACAAAAATTCCCTTTTGCATTAAAATTTAATTAAAAATTTAGATAAGAGTTTTCATTGGCTTTCTCTTCGCATTTTGAAAAAATCTCTTACCCACAATTGCTATATTCTATTTACAAATTATTTGTTCTATTTCGCAAAATCGTCACAGAAAGCTCGGAAATAAGATTGATTTCTTATCATTGTTTTATAGAAATCCAGCGAAGCTTGAAATTCATTCAAGTTTACGATTGTGTTTGGTTTAGGACCAATTTGATTCTGTGCAATTTCATATATTTTAAAATGAAAATCATAGCATTAATCTTTGTTTTTGTAGTAATATGGGCTTGCTTGCTTGTAAACTTCTCAACCGGATCGTTGTTTCATTGTCCCGTAAAGTGCAATATCGACCACGCCGGCCGAATACGGTGCAAACGAGAAACTATGCTGCATAATATACCTGGTTGCGTAAGAAACAATTACTTTTTTTCATGAATTGAATTTAGTAAATACTTTTTTTGTGTTTTTAGGGAGTCTACGTAGTTACAAGAGTAACTACAACAGTGACCGTGACCTATTCATAAGCCAAAGACGAAGTTGAATATCTTGACTAATATTGTTGCATGGCCAATGCTCAAGATAAAGATATAAAATCCTTCGAAAATCTCCAAAAATGATCATTGATTAATATGAAATGTACCCACCCATATGCAAATTCATTTGAAATTCACAATCGTTTCTGATAATTGTAATTTATTATTTTATGTTGTCAATAAAATGAACAGTACGGACTAGAAAGCTAACAGAAAGTTACCGACAGAAAGTTCAAAATCGGATATTGCTTTTAAATAACATTAAATACTGTTGCAATTCTGCAGCAATAGCTCTAGAAAACTTCTGGGTCTTAGAAATGTGCAGATTTCTTTCCTAATACAAGTTTTTGAATATTTTTGCTTATTGCTTTAAGATAATTGAATTTAAGGATGCATAGTGCTCCGGATGACCGAAGGGCTTTCGCAGATTTTGATTTTTCGAAATATGGCAGATGTTGAAATTCGAAGTTGGTTTTTTGACCAAAATTTCACTCATATTTTCGCTTATGAAAAAAAGATTATCGTCCAAATAAAAATCCTTCGTCGATCCGGAGGATAATTGCATATTAAATAAGTGAGGAAAATTTCATGATAATCAATAAAGCCGTTTTCAAGTTACAGTGATCACAGACTCCGAAAACATAGTTTCGAGAAAAATGCGTTCAAAGTTTTGAGTTCGACTTGCATGCAGATAAAAAATTTATTTTAGAACTTGCACTGAATCATTTATTTCAGGCTACCATGATGTCCCTTCTTTCGCTTTAGTAGCTGCATCAGCAATGATTTTTAGCTGTCGTCGAGCCACCCTTGTCTCTCGAGTATTTCCGAATTGAATTCTTTTTCGTAACAGTCGTGTATGCTTCAGTATCTTACGGTACGTAGGCTTATATAACAATGGCGGCAAATCCATCAAGCCGCAAAATATTACTGCACCTTAGTAACCAACACTTATGACACGCATCGCTAGCATAAACCTTCGATTTACTTCATAAGAATGATTGATAAAATCGCAAAATGTTATATGATGTACTCTGAAGTACATTGGTCTATTTCGCGAAAAAGGTGAACTTTATTCAAATTATGAACTTTTGAGGTGACCACCCATCATTTGAGGTGGTAATTGGGTTTCATAAGTTTAAGGGTAAAATTGCATCTGTCTTTTAACCTCTTTTTTAAATTAAGAACATGAAGATCAAAATACTTTTGAGTAAAACAGCGTTATTAAGCTATGAAAGACATTGATGATTTCGCCTCCCCCCCGTTCATCGTGTTCATGCTGCAGATAGTATAGGCATTCGGTGTTTAAAACTTCTAGTCCCTTTTAAGTTTAGAACGTCACAAAACGTTGTTACTAAATAGGTCTAGTTGTATTCATTAAAGCCCAAAATAACTATCAAAAGTTAATTTATGTGCGGCCAGCTGCGGCTTGGCTCGTAAACTCCTTTTATATATATTATTGGTAAAGTTTTAAGTGGTGTATGTTTATTTGGCTGTTCATACATTTATTTACCCATTCACCTGTACTTTAGGATCATCAAATTTCCCAACTTGCTTCTAAATACAATTCAATGAAATATGTTCATATGATAATTCATGTATGATCATAGAATAATTCAGGTATGTACAGGGTTTCCCAATAAGAGTGATAGAATTCGAAATTGAAATAAAATACGGATATTTCGGCCAAAAATGGTGCGAAATAGCTTTATTTGATGGAAAATTTTATGCCATTTATGATTTGAATAAAATATCATTCAAATAATCACCGCGACTTTTTTTTGCATTGGTGCATACGTTCGCTTCAATTTTCGATGACTCAGTGCACCATTTCCGCTGGAATGGCAGCAATAGTGGCTCGTATGTTGGCTTCAAGTTCATCAAGAGTTGCTGGTTTGTTGACATAAACCTTATACTTAACATAGTTCCAAAGAAAATAATCCAATGGCGTTAAGTCACACGATCTCGGTGGACAGTTGTGAGGGCCATTTCGCGATATTATCAAATCACCGAACTGTCCGCGCAATAAATCCATCGTAACTCTGGCTGTGTGGCATGTTGCACCATTTTGTTGAAAGAAAATGTCATCAACATCGATTTCATCAATTTCCGAGAAGAAAAATTCAGTCAATATTTCACGATAATGCTCGCCATTTACGGTAACTGTGCGACCCTCAGCATTTTTGAAAAAGTACGGCCCGATAATGCCACCATACCAAAATGCACATTAAACCGTGAGTTTCTGTGGTTGTAATGGTGATTCGTGAATCACTTGTGGGTTTGACTCACACCAGTAATGGCAATTTTGTTTGTTTACACAGCCGTTCAGCCAGAAATGCGTTTCGTCCGAAAACACGATTTTTCTTGATTTCTGATTTTTCGTAAATTTTTCGAATTTCTTGATTTTTCGTAAAAAGTTTGGACAATTTTTGACAGCTAATGTCAGATTTTTAGAATCCAAAATGGCCGCACTGAGCTGTCACAATCCTATCATCCCTATTGGGAAGCACTGTATATGCTTAGTATTGAAATTATATGCAAAGCAATATTATCGAAAATATATTTTTAACTGTACAAAACAATTTCGTGCCAGGTATTAATTGCTAAAATTGTAAATATACATGCATAGGTGAATGATAATATTTTTAAATTCGATATGTGTTTTGCTATATACTGTAGATAGGCCTCTTTCACTACTTTATTGATTTTAAGAAACTTCCACAAAAGATAGGTTTATCAAATTTGGTAGAATGATGTAATCAAGTATGCAGCTTTCGAATTTGGTGTTAACTCAAAAATGAAAAACGTCTGATAGGGCGTTTTATGACCACTGTCACTGTTTTATGACTGTCATTTCGGTAACAGTTGGGAACAATTTGGGAAAACACCCACCTACAAAAAATAGTATTTAAGTCTTTTTGCACTTATTTGTCAGGTCAATTTTTCGATTTATATCATTTATAAAACAAAAGAAATACAATAAAGTTAGAAGAAAGTCTGAGTTTTTGTTAAAACCTTTTTGGTCAATTTGAAGCAGAAAGGCCCGTGTCTAAAAGACTTAAAGACTACACAAAGCTCATAAAATCGTATAACATAGGAAAATCGTGCGATCTAATATTCCATATAGAAGGAAATAAATATGAGTTGCCTGCGATAGTTTTGGTATTCGGCCTTGTCCGATCACTCAAAAAAATGTTGAGTGCAAAAAACGCGCCTAAAGAATGTTTTATCAAACAAATGACATCAAAAGGTACCTATTGCGAACAATTTCAGGAAGTTTGCATTATTTTAGCAAGAATTTCAGCTCTAGATAAGCTTCATTTTCAATCAAATTGAAAAAATTTAATGATCCAAAAGTCAGCCACTCAAGACAGGCAGCTGTCATAACATAAAACATTACCTTCTATACTTAATAAACGAAAAGACTGACACTTAAATGCTGCTATTCCAAGCAAAGATCACAAAATGCCAGACTCGTCCAGTCCAGCCAAATCACTGTCTTTCGTCACAATGTTACATCTATAATAAGTCAAATTCGATTGATACAATTTTACAGCTTTGGTGTAAATGAGAGTAGCAAAGTAGTAAATTTACACTCTTTTTGCTAAGGTTTGCAAAACACTATTTATTATTCAGCTGATATGACGTATAAGCAAAAACGCACATCCAATGTGTAAAAAAAATTGTGATTCGTTATTTTGAACAGAAAAATGAACATATTTACTATCATCAAAGTATTAATTTTAGACCCACTTTTTAGAGTGTTGTATTTCATCCACTCTTATATTCAGCTCTTTCGTTTAATATCTCATGTAATTTTGCACAAGCCAGAAAAACTTTCGATTTATTTTGTTCATTTCGGCTTGCTCTGCTGCCTCAAAAAATGGCCAATTATAAAGTAGCGCGGCGAATGTTGCATGATTTAATTATTCAAAATAATTTCAAATCTTTCGATTAAATTTTATGGGTAGGAGTGCGAATCAAAATAATAATACTGTCCGATATCATTTGTGTCGAACGAATTTGAATAATCATTTCCACAGCACTTTTGCCTGCTGTCACGAATGTGATGCAAAATTTTGCTATCATGTCATAATATTGATAAAAATTGCGTCAGCAGGAAAAAATTCTAAAAATGATATTTTGCTCAACATTGAGGCACTATAGGCGGATTTAGACAGCGGTTTTGTGTTTAGCCAGGAAAAATACTATGGAAATGATAAGTCACACTCGTTTATTAACAAGAAAAATGTTTTTCCTGAGAGTGAATTTTTCCAAATTTTGACCCTTGTTGGAAACTTTTTGTTAAAAGTTGAAGCCAACACAAACCCAGAAATGAATTTCCCATGTTTGAAAACCCAAGAAACACTCAATTTCATACATCTAGTGGTTCTCATGAATAAAGTTCACCTTTTTCGAGAAATAGACCACTGTGCGAACCTTTTAAACCAAGTCCACGTTCATTTACTGTGCCAAAAGATATTTTGTTCTCGCACTTTGCACATTTTACAGGATTTACAATCGCGGAAAAAACGGTAACAACATTTATTATTCTGTAATCAACTGCATAGGTTTTTGGCACATGATATTCATCATTACTTTTAAGTTTTTTTTTGCTGACGCACTCGCTCCGCCATCATTAGTCTCCGCAGTCTTTGGATTGAAAGACTGTTTTCTTTTCCTTTTCGTGACTTATACACTGCTTTATGTATTCTGCCTGCTTTAAGTTCGCATTACGTTCACGCTCAAGGTCATGTGATGGACACAAAATAAATAAGTAAAACTAAATAAAGTATATTCAGTTAGGAAATGTCGTAATATATTTTTTGATACGTTGGAACAATTATGGCCTACTTTTAAGTTTTTGCTTGATCTCTACGTACTTACTTTATGTAAAAATAATTGGCAATAATCTTTACCGTTATTTTAGCCGTTATCTTTCAAATACAAGCCTCAGGGTATTTTCAGTTGAATTAAGGATACTATAATCTGGCTGACAAATTTTCCAATTGCTCACTTCGGCTGCAAATTCACTTTTCACTTCGAACACAACAGTCAATATACACAATATGCACTTGGAAAATGTCTAATCGCGATTGCGTCTTGTCAGTGTGTGGAAACAAAGAATACATATGTATATACATATATACCAATTTCATAAATTCGTTCTTCAATTTAATGATTTTTCGCAATGACAGTAAGAAAATAGTGCTGAAATCAATTACTGACAGCACTCATCAGCATCATGAAGATGTGTATGGCTTGTAACAAAGCTTTGACAAAATATTTGTACGACTGAAAGAGTTTGATTAAAGTAGATTCATAGTATTGATGAACTGCTCATAAGCTTCCAAAAAACTGTAATGCAAATTCTCGTTGGCATTATGAATTGTTGTACTATTCATTTTAAGTTGATGATCTTCATTTATTATTTTTATGGGCAGTGCTTTTTTTTCAGTGTTCCATCTACTCACTTCGCATTCTCTCTCCTAATGTTTTTAATTTATCATCTTTAAATAATCATTTTCACACCCTCACATCCTGGCAAGAGAGCTGAGCTCTAAACCTCCAAGTTTTGTGTGTTTGGAATTGGTCATTCCTAGAACAAGTTATATCACAGAATTATGGAATTGGCTGTTTAGAGCTATTTCATACGTAATTTTGCGCACGAGAAGCGAGCGGAAATTCTAAAACAAAGAGTGTTATATGTACTGCGATGTCTGTAATATAGAGAGAAGAAGACTGAAAACGTAAGTCAAAATTACGTTATCATTTTTTTATGATCGATGTACACCTATCTAATTTGATTTACAAAAAGATGCATTGAATCCTTACTTGGAGCTATTGAAAAATTTTGTCCAATTATTTAGCCTGGAATATGTTTCCCTCTTAATTTTTTTTCCATCATTAAAAAACATTTAAAAATTAAGATTTGTTTTTTGGTCTTAAACATCATACAAAATTTGAAATTTCCTGCCAAATAATTGAAACAAACTATTGGCAATCAATAGCTAACTATTAATGGAAATTTGGCCAGCATTGAAATCCCCACATTTTATAAGATATTTCAACAAATTCTCTTATAGAGTTTACTAAGCCCTGCATTTGCTTATCTATAATAAATATAAGCATATATGTTCTGCTTGAGCTTCCCTGAATTACACATAACCGTTCAGCGATGAATTCATGCATCTACGCTGACGTTGCAATTTCTACTGAGGGATTGCCCTTTACGTGATTTTCAATTGATGCAAAGAATTTTATTTTTCCGGCACTATTGAAATTTAATTTCGTTCATATTTCTTACAATTTAGTTCAAGTGGTCAATTCAAACCTCATCAAAATCAAATCCTCCTGAAGCCATTTGCTCACCAATTGCTGATCTTTGTAGAATTCGAATTTATCAACTCTATATAAATTATAAAAACTTTGATACTCTTGAATTTCGAGCTTGGTGACCCTATATCTAGGAGACACTACAGAGCTAAAATTTATAGGTAAATGGCGCATTTAACTTCAAAATCATAAAATCTCTTTTCCATTAAAATTTAATTAAAAATTCAGATAAGAGTTTCAATTCATTGGCTTTCTCTTCGCATTTCGAATTACTAGTTTACCCACAAGTACTCTATATTGTATATACTGATTATTTGTTCTATTTGGCGAAATCGTCAAAAAAAGCTCGGAAAATAAGATTGACTTCTTATCGTTGTTTTACAGAAATCAAAAACAGCTTGCTTTCATTCAAGTTTACGATCGTGTATGGTTTAGGACCAATTTGATTCTGTGCGAAAATTTCGCGTAGTTTAAAATGAAAATCATAGCACTATTCTTTGTTTTTGTAGTTATATGGGCTTGTGTGCTAGTAAACTTCTCAGCCGGGTCTATTTTTATCTGTCCCTTGCCAAAGGGTTGTTTTCGCAGGCACAACCGCGTAATATGCACACCACAAAATAGACGGCGGCGTAATATACCTGATTGCGTAAGAAAATATAACGTTTGTTTCATAAATAGAATTTTGTAAATAATTTTTTTTTGTGTTTTTAGGCAATCGCTGATACAACAATAATGGCTTATACACTTAATGAACCGAGAATTCACCATAACCATCACCACCATAACCATCACCATCATGACCATCACCACCATCACCATCGCCACCATAACCATCACCACCATAACCACCACCACCGCTATCTTTGAAATTTAAACTTCAGTGTATTTTTCATTGAATTACGGATATTATAATCTGGTTGGAAAGTTTTCCAAAGTGCTAAAAACTATTTTGTACGTGTATAAAAGTTCAGAACTCAAACGTTATGTATTATTTGATGACCAGGAGTTTACTTTCGAATGAAATGCCCTTCAGAGTATATATAGTTCAAAACAGATCCAAAAAATCAACCCTTCTTTGTTTTGGATATCTTCTTATTAAATGTTCCGTGACATTATGTTTTTATTCTTTGATGTCTTTACGTCTGTAATTGGTAATTTTGTTATAGCTCATTATATCATTTGGAAGTTTTAAGGCAACCTCTGACACTACGTTACATAAGCTTTTAGTACACGTATATAAGTTTCAGAATTTTACATTGGAGTATCTCAGATTCAAAGTGATGATTTTTGGTTAATTACCGATTAATTTAAATTTAATATAAACGCAAAATGTAAAATTATGCATAAAATTTGATAGAAAGTGAAGAAGTTTTTTGAAAATTTATATTTATAATTTATGCTTACTCTTCGTAAATTTTCTGTTCTAAAATTGCAATGGTAGAAACACTGAGAATTGATTGGCTTTACTGCTAATTAGTTTAACACTGCACTTACCAAATTGGCATCGGCTTCTTTATGCCGAAGTTTGTTAGAGTAGTAAAAGGGTTTATTGAGCATAATTTTGAATGTTTTATTTTGGATGAATACCAATTTTTCTTGTATCAAATCGAAAAGTCTTTCCAAGGAAGAACACCATAGGTAATGATCGGTTATATTCTCATTTTCAAAACTAATAAATCGTTCTCAGTTGACAATTTGACAATTTTGAAGCACACAAGATTTCCGTGATCCTTGAAAGTTAGTTTCCTACTGAGAGTTACACCTAAATAAGTGGTGATAGAGTAAATACAACGAATGTTTTGCCCGAGCAAATGTTTCTTTCAATTTTAAGAGCAAATGTTTCTACTAGAAAGTTTCAACCTGCGCCTTTTCAGTGAATAAAAGACAGCTTAAGCTTTCGTGGAATGGATGTTAATTTTAAAGTGGTGATAATACTGATATAATAAGTCAAATTGGCTTTCAATATTTGGAGTACTTATTTGGTGGTCGTGCGAGCTGCTATAAATTCTTATGTTAGCCACAAATATATCATAAGCTTCCAAAAAACTGTGATGCAAATTTTCGTTGGCATTATGAATTGTTCATAGTACCAATGCATTTTAAGTTGATGATCTACATTCATTATTTTTATGGACAGTGTTTTTTTTCAGGTTTCCATCTACTCACTTCGCATTCTCTCTCCTAATGTTTTTAATTTATCATCTTTAAATTATCATTTTCACCCTCACATCCTAGCGAGAGAGCTGAGCTCTGAAATCTCCAAGATTTTTGTGTTTTGAAATGTTCTTTAGCACAGCAAGTATTATCGCAGAAAAACTGAATTGGCTATTTAAACAGCTGTTTCACATATACTTCTGCATACGAGAAGCTAGCGGAAATTCTAAAAAAAGAGTGTTATACCTATGTACTGCGATGTCTGTAATATAGAGAGAAGAAGACTGAAAACGAAAGTCAAAAGTACGTTATCATTTTTTATGATCGATGTACCCCTACCTAATTTGATTTACAAAAAGATGCAGTGGATCCTCTACCTGGAGCTATTGAAAAACTTTGCCCAATTATTTAGCCTGGAATATGCTTCCCTCTTAATTTCTTTTTCCATAATTAAAAAACATTTAAAAAAATTAAGATTTTTTTTTCTGGTTTTAAACATCATACAAAATTAGAATTTTCCTGCCAAATAATTGAAACAAACTATTGGCAATCAATAGCTAGCAGCATTGAAATACCCACATTTTACAAGATATTTCAACAAAAGTCTCTTATAGAGTTTACTAAGCCCTGCATTTGCTTATCTATAACAAATATAAGCATATATGTTCTGCTTGAGCTTCCCTGAATTAAACATAACCGTTCAGCGATGAATTCATGCATCTACGCTGATGCTGCAATTTTTACTGAGGAATTGCCCTTTAAGTGATTTACAATTGTTGCAAAGAATTTTATTTTTCCGGCACTATTGACATTTTATTCCGTTCATATTTCTTACAATTTAGTTCAAGTGGTCGATTCAAACCTCATCAAAATCAAATCCTCCTGAAGCCATTTGCTCACCAATTGCTGATCTTTGTAGAATTCGAATTTATCAACTCTATATAAATTATAAAAACTTTGATCCTCTTGAATTTCGAGAATACCCTATATCTAGGGAAAACTACAGAGTTAAAATTTATAGGTAAATGACGCATTTAACTTCAAAATCATAAAATCTCTTTTGCATTAAAATTTAATTAAAAATTCAGATAAGAGTTTCAATTCATTGGCTTTCTCTTCGCATTTTGAATAACTAGTTTACCCACAAGTACTCTATATTGTATATACTGATTATTTGTTCTATTTGGCGAAATCGTCAAAAAAGCTCGGAAAATAAGATTGACTTCTTATCCTTGTTTTACAGAAATCAAAAAAAGCTTGCCTTCATTCAAGTTTATGATCGTGTATGGTTTAGGACCAATTTGATTCTGTGCAAAAATTTCGCATAGTTTAAAATGAAAATCATAGCACTATTCTTTGTTTTTGTAGTTATATGGGCTTGTGTGCTTGTAAATTTCTCAACCGGGCAACTTTTTCGCTGTCCCTTAAGTAAGGGTTGTTTTTATAAGCACAGCCGCAAAATATGGTGCATACCAGGAACTAGACAGCGGCGTAATATACTTGATTGCGTAAGAAAATATAACGTTTGTTTCACATGTAGAATTGTGTAAATACTTTTTTTTGTGTTTTTAGGAAGTCGGTGATACAGGATCTGGAGAAGGAGAGGCTGATGAAGAAGACATATATTACAAATCTCGTCTTAATGATATATATGAAGAAGGAGAAGAAGAAGGAGAGGCTGATGAAGAAGACATATATTACATATAGACATATATTATATATATGAAGAAGGAGAAGAAGAAGGAGAGGCTGATGAAGAAGACATATATTACAAACCTCGTCTGAATGATATATATGAAGAAGAAGAAGAAGAAGGAGAGGCTGAATATGGAGACATATATGGCATACATCCTCAAGATGTCCCTCTTGCTTCTAGACATAAAACATTTAACGAGAACGAACACTTTGCACACCTACAGCAATTGCACACTTACACTCACTTACAGCAATTGCTCACACTCAATAAAATGTATTCTCAATAAAATGAACAGTATCGACTAGAAAATTAAAAGCCTCAATTAGTGTTAGAAAATCTGATATTGCCTTTAATTAACACTAAATACTGCTCAATTCGGTAGCAATAGCCGTAGAAAACTCGTGGTTCATATATGTAAATATATAGATTTCTTTGCAAATGCATGTTTTTGAACATTATTGCTTAAACACGATCGAATATAAGTTCGCATCACGTTCACGCTCAAGCAGGGGCGGATTTGCCACTAGGCCCGGTAAGTTCGGGCCTATGGCGGCAGATTTCGCGGACGTCAAATTTTCGATTTTTTTGGGGCGGTCACTTTTCATTTTTTTTTGGGTGGCAGTTTTTTTTCTGTCGTAAATGTACATATATCTGAGTTGAATGATCCTAACACCTCAAGCCAACCGAATTCTCTAAAAAATCAGTTCACGCAAAAATTCACCTCTGATGATTTTTTTCGGACATTAAAAAGTTTGACTTATAATAAATATCGAAATGCGATCACAGTAAAGGAACAAAGAAACTCAGAAATACCTACAAAGTACCTAGAAAGTATCTGAAAATACACAAAAAGAGCCTAAAAAGAGCTAAAAAAAATCCTAAAAAGAACCCAAATAATACCTCTTCAATTTAGGAAAAGCTTATCAGAGGTAAATATTTGCGTGCATTGATTTTTCAGAGAATTTTCTTTTTATTATTATGGTGCAGGGTATATCAAATACATTCGAATCTCTTTATTTTTGACGTGTTTTTTAAATTATACTTCATTACTGAATTTAATTTCTATAAAAAAAATTCTATAAAATGAAATTTAGAACATCATACCTAAAAATATTTCGGGTTCATCCTTAACTAATAACATATCGAACATTAATTTACAGTAGTCGAGCTGTGCAGAAGCAAAGTTTGAACGAAATAGTAAACTTACTTATAAAAATATGAGCGAAGACGTTGGAATTATAAGCGATGTAAACGTGTATACGGTTTTGGCTGTTAAAAATTGGTATTTTCGGATATTTTTTTTAGGTACTTTTAGGTTCTTTATCGTGTATGTGTTCTACTAATTATTTGTGTGACAAGGTCGCAATAATAGGGAATTTTCACGAACGAACCAGTGCCGGTTTCGCTCTTATAATCCTTTTTTTGAAGCTCGGGCGCAACGAAGAACAGCGAAGTATTATAGGGAATCTAAAAAAAAAATCGCGCACTGTTACATACAGTATAATTCACGAAAACGGCAGCAAATATTTTTGAGTGCTAGGGCGGCAAAATGGTCAAATCTGCCCCTGCGCTCAAGGTCATGTTGTGGACACAAAATGAATAAGTAAAACTAAATAAAGTACCTATACTCAATTAGGAAATTATGGCTTATTTTTAAGTTTTTACCTGATCTCTATGTACTTTATAAAAAAAGAATTCACAATAATCAATACCGTTATGTGAACCGTTTAAACCTCGGCGTATTTTTCATTGAATTACGGATATTATAAATATGGAATATTTTCCAAAGAGCTAAAAGAGAGCTGCAATGGGATTATACTTAAAAGAGATATAAATTACTCTAGTAAAATCAAATTAGAGGACAGGAAGTAGATTGGGTGACTGAGGTAAAATTTCTTGGGAAAATTATCAGAAATAATAGCTCGGAGAAAGAGTTTGTGTTCTTGCAATATCGTCATATAAAAATAGTCCATTCGATAAAGTCTTGATCCTTAACTGATTCAAATGGAGCGAGCTTAGGGCTTATAAAGAATTTTCTCAATAAATCGGTCATTAATGACATTTATAAAGTATGTAGATCTGTGCCTAATAAAGAAATAAAAGTAATATGGATACCAGGACATTGTTGTCTAGAAGAAATGAGTAAAGTAGATGGAGGAGCTAGATTGGGAATGATTGAGTGAGAGCCCTATAATAATAAATATGAGTCGTATGAAGCTATAGGGCAAATTAATGAATTAATCAACTATGAAAACAGAGAAGATTATAGAAGGGAAAAGAGGGAAATATAAGCAATGCACTTGGTATAAAACGTTTCTAAGTGGGAAAAATAGACTTTGGTTTAAAACTTTAAAATTAAATAGTAAAATAATAAAACAGTTGGATAGATTAATAACTAACAGATGCTACAATAACTTACAATTATACAATATGAACATTATAGACAGCCCTATCTGTGCTGCACGTGATTTGGTAGATGACCTAGATCATCAAATTTTCCACAACCAGATATTGGACTTTGAAGTATTCCAACACTATAACGGTGTAGATTCGGTACTAATGGTAAATAATACAAAGCATATCACTGAATTGGGAAAGTTTCTTGAGTTTGGTAGATTTGAATTTGTAAACAATTAGCGGTAAAGAATAGATATAAGTTGAATAACTTAAATTCATATCAGAAAATTATCTGAGTTTTGTCAGTAATCATTATAAAAGTTAACCTTAAGTAGTTTTGCTTAATAAAAAATTGTAATTAAGTATAGAAGTTAAACCCAACTTAATGGGTGGTGTCGAGTTCGATGGCTAATGCGAATCGTTATAATCCAACCTTTTCAACGTAAAGCAGGAATTAGTACTAAAAAAAGAAGTGCTAAAAACTATTTTGCACGTGTATAAAAGTTCAGAACTCAAACGTTATGTATTATTTGATGACCAGGAGCTTACTTTCGAATGAAATGCCCTTCAGAGTATATATAGTTCAAAACAGATACAAAAAATCAACCTTTCTTTGTTTTGGATATCTTCTTATTAAATGTTCCGTGACATTATGTTTTTATTCTTTGATGTCTTTACGTCTGTAATTGGTAATTTTGTTATAGCTCATTATTTCATCTGGAAGTTTTAAGATAACCTCTGACACTACTCTAAAAAAGCTTGTAGTAGACGTATATTAATTTCGGAATTTTATATCCGAACCTCTCACATTCAAATTGATTATTTTTGGTTTAATATCGACTAATTTACATTTAAAATAAAATATGAATTTAAAATTATTTATAGAGTTTAATAAAAAATTTACAATTTTTTTTTAAAAGCTGAACAAAAGATGAAAAAAGTCTAGCGCATCAGAACCGCTAGAAAACTAATTTTCGAAGAAGTTGTCTTTGAGGGATCTAAAAATGTGTGAAGACGTTATACACTTCTTTGTAGTATCATATCAACCATTTGTTACTCAAAGGAACAAATATCATTTTCTGACAGCATTTCCTATAACACAAATGATGAAAATGCTCAATGCTGGCAACATTTATCCAACACAGCAGCAATAAGTCTACCACTACATGCTCGTGTTTAACCAACCTATCCTTTGAATTTCGTTTTCATCCAAGGATATCATCGAAAGTATCAGCGATTAAACGATGTCTCGGGTTGCCATCCGAAAAATTTCCCAAACTCGGAAAATTTAAATTTCGGTTGATCATTTAATTGTAAATGCTTTGCTGATGAAAATAAAATGGAAGCATCTGTTGGTGCAATATTTACGAATTGTCTAGTGCTGCTAAGCCCACCCTATGAATTTAGTTTCGATTGAATGGCTGCGCAGTAATTTATAGGAGTGAATATAATTTTAGGGTTTTCAACGTCCAAACTTTTGAAATTTTTGAAACGTAAATATTTGTTGTTAATTGTCATTGCAGGAAATTTGGACATTTGGAAATTTTTTGACAACATCGCTCGATAAAGAAATATAAATAAATTACGAGATTCATCATAGTTGGCAACCCTTTCACGATTTTTCTACGAAATCCCTACAGAATTAGATATGCAACAAGATCCACTTATCACATGAATTTCGTTTTGATTTCGTTACTGCATCGGAAGTTATAGGGAAAAAACCTTTATTTTCCTGAGCAAATTTACAATATTTACGAGACAAAAATTGCCATAGCTGGCGATCCTATACTAGTTTTTCAACCAAATTTCTATGGAATTTATCTTAAAGTAAGGTTCACATACTGCGTTAATTTCGTTAAAATCTGGTGGCTAAAGCGGAAGCTATATGCAAAAAACCAGTTTTTTTTTCTTAACGATTTTTCCAAATGGCACCTCTGCCACAGTGTTGCTTGTATTGCAAAATCACTTCTGTCAGAATTGGTCCTAGCTAATACCAGCATGTACTATAAATTTCATATTGATCGCATAAGCCGATCGTCAGTTCTCGTGAATAGAAGTTTTGAGTGCTGAAAATAGAAGTAATTTGATCACGGGTTGCCGTTCTTGTTTACCGCGGAATTTTGTAAATTTTTATTTGACTTGGTGGACAAAAGTCAAAATTTATCAATAATTTGAATCTATTTTCAAAAATCAAAAACTTTTCGGGAAGGTCGATGATTTGAAGGATTTTTTTTTCAGGAGTCTGCTGTAGCTACAGAGTTGCCCACACAATTTCGAAAGTATATGTGTGTTGAATTCTAGTCTACATCAATACGATCTGAAAATTTCACGATGATCCATTGTTTTTCTCAGAAGTTATGACAAATCGAAATTTGAAAAAAATCCTTGCCTACTTTTAGGCACTCAGCGCCTACACAAGGCTTAAAATCTCCAATTGTTTATCATAAACAAACTAAAAACATAATAAGTTTTCATTCCTAGTACTTTTTTTTTACAAAAATTTACACTGCTTGGAAATATAGGAGTACCTGAAAATTCACTAAAATGCCCGCCGACGCCAAAATGTTTAAGATATCTGAATTCTAGCAAGTCATGGACCTATCTCTTATATACATCTATGTCCTCCGAAAATTTCAACTCAATTGGATAGGCCACTCCAGAGATTATCGCCCTTAATCATTTTGATGATATATATATATAAGAAATATGTATTTTTGGCGAAACGAGTGTAATACTAATTTTCTTCGAAAATTAGTAAAAATTAATAAAAATTAGTAAAAATTTAAAAAAAAAATCCATTATTGCCACAATTGTCACAAATCACCAAAAGCCAAATTTCCAATTATTGCCTGAATCACAATAAACGTTTTTTCGCACTGGGCGGAGAAAATCCGCTGTAAAAAAATTAGAATGCACTGTTTTGTATGGTAATGCGCACAATGCCGACGGCCGAAATTTTCGAAGCGTCAGAATTTGCCAAATTTCTAATTTTTTCGTTTCGCTAGCGGTGAAGCCAACCACAGGTTGGCATCACCTGTAGGTTGAATTAAGTCTGCTTGAATTAGGTTGAATGGTCTGGTGGTATAGACAAGCGATAGCTGATATGTATTGTGATAAGCCAACTTAATCCACGTACAACAAGATTTAGCAAACCAAAAGAAAAAAAATGAATTAGGCTGGTGCCGACATTTTCGCTGCATTGTAATTCACCATATTCAACTGCGAAATTCTACATAGAAATTCGCCGTCCCCTTCGAAAAATTCGCAGCTATGTGTTTTCGGCATAAAATAGCAAAGCAAATTTCGTTCTTTCAAGGAAGCTGACCTACGGGATCTAGAACGATCAAAGCGACGGCGAGAGCGAGAGTGCTGGTAATTTTTAGCACGATTGAGCTGCAAAGAGCTAGTTGCGCTTTGATTTCCGCAAGTTCATACTGCATAGAATTTTCAGCGCTAGAAATTGTGGCAAGTTGATCCGGCTCACGAGCTCCCATTATCTTGTCCGCCATATCAGCCAAATGCATTTAGTCCGAAACTTCAGATATTGCAAGTATGGCTTGAACATAAGCAGCAAGTCGTTGTAGCCATAATGACTTCAGAAAACTATCTGGAACTTTGTTTCCATCTTTGGGTTTTATCTCTCTTAGCAATCGGAAGCGTTTTTGGTCCCCAAGTTCTAATGCCATAGGTAGTTCCCTTATTTCCTTCTCTTTGGACAACATATAACACTTAAAATACTTTTTTCAAGCTTCGTACTGACTTGTTTCTGAAGGTTTTTTCGCGAAAAAT
This sequence comes from Nemotelus pantherinus, assembly GCA_963978885.1. NCBI lineage: Eukaryota > Metazoa > Arthropoda > Insecta > Diptera > Stratiomyidae > Nemotelus > Nemotelus pantherinus. Next base: position 98,643,532 of record OZ022265.1, on the reverse strand, counting down.
TTCGTTATCCAGCTCGCTGATCAGCCTGTCAAATTTCGTAACGTCTCTGTTGAAAAATGAAATTGCACTTCTACACGTGCAAACCAAAGCTTTGGCTATGTCTTCCAAAATGGCGGTATTTGAAGGATTGCGATGCCATTTAAAATCTCTCATCGACGAAACCGCGCATCATTGAGGACTCAACACTGAAAAAAATCCACATAGCGCCCAGAGCCATGTAACATAGCGCATTATTTATGGCCCCATACGCCATGTACATAGTACTCTGAGCCATGCAATATGGGTCCCAGCACCATAATGTCAGAATCTACATAGCGCGTGGTCCCATGTTACATGGCGCAGCATTTATGGTGCCACACGCTATGTACATAGTACCCTGAGCCATGCAGTATAGCTCCCAGCGCCATAATTACATGGCGCAGAAATTATGGCCTCAGACGCCATATTACATAGCGCCATGAGCCATGTAATATGGCTCATGGCACTACAATTGTAACTCGCAGCCATGCTGTGTGAGGAGATGCATAAATATCAGCAAGCTTATTGCGTACAGAAGAGGATATGATATGGGTTTTGATGCAATTGATGATAGGTGAATTCCATCACCTATCATCAACTGCTCTATCTTGAGATACTGTGCTGCCTCTCTACTGTATATGGCAGTTTTTATCGAGCCGAAGTCAGACGAGAACGCCAACATGTGGACGGCATTTGACAGCTCGTCACGAAATCGCGTTGACTCGTGCTCAAAACCCACTCCGATCGGAAGTCGCACGAGCGCCAGCGGGACCGTCCCCACAATCGGGCTCGCCAGCTTTCGCCTGGGCTCGGCACATATGTATTTTCCATATCAGAAGCACTGAAAAAACACATAGCGCCAGACGCCATAATTTATAGACTTCTGGCGCCATGTACATGGTCGATTTGTGATAAAATATAGCGCCACACGCCATAGTACATAGGAGCAGACGCTATGCTTATAGCCCTCCACGCCATGCACTATAGTTCTCCACGCCATGTGCCATAGTCCTCCACGCCATGTAATATAGTCCGCCACGCCATGTACGTGGCGTGGAGGACTATAGTACATGGCGTGTAGGCCTATGTACTTTTCGCCATGTATTATGGCGTGTGGCGCTATATTTTATCACAATCCCCAAATCGACTATGTACATGGCGCCAGAAGTCTATAAATTATGGCGTCAGGCGCCATGTGTTTTCTCAGTGAACATTATTTTCGAGCCAAAGTCTAGTAATGACTTATCATCTAACATATCTGAACTTAAATTTAATTTTAGACGAGCTAATGTCGATCAAATTTGTGACTTGCTTGCTAACTATGATTGATCTTCTGTGTTGCAGGAATCTCATTCGGATAAAGCTACGATTCATTTCCACATTCGGCTGTGTAGCTATTTTTTATGGCGCGTGCCAACTACCTTCAATAAAAGCAAGGCTCGTTTTCCTTGGATGTCTCCACAGCTTTGCCATTTAAAAAATTTCAAAAACAAAACCTGGACACAGTTTCGCTTGACTCGCTCAGAGCCTGACTAACAACGTTTTTCATAAACAAGTTGCATTTACGTATCAGAGACACACGCAACAGCTAAAATTTAATTTTCAAGCTCAACCTAAGAGATTTTGGAATTTTGCGAATTCTAAGACGTAAAGATGAGTATCCACTCACATTTAAATCTGACGACTCATATACACATATTGATGACCCCTTTGATATCAGTAATTTATTTGCTTCTATTTCCCGTAAAGCTTATCGTACGGACTTGCCAAACTCCAGAAAATTTTCACCCTACTTGACAAACTCGACAGTTTCTTCTTTGGAGATGAAGGATTTAAAATTGGCGAGGACACCATTATCACATTTGTTAATAAACTTGACAATAATATAAAACCTAGCCCAGATGGCATACCTAATTTGGTCTTGAAATATTGTGTGTCGTCACTACTACCTGTGCTGTCTTATATTTTCAATACATCCTTAAAAACAGGCATCTTTCCTCATTTGTGGAAATACTCCACCGTCACTCCTATATTCAAGAAAGGGAGTCGTAATGACGCTTGCAACTACAGACCTATTGCAAAACTTTCCTGCGTCGCAAAATTTTTTGAAGCCTTAGTGACGAACGTTGTAGCCTTTCATTGCGAATCCATTATGGCTCCGTATCAGCACGGTTTTATGAAAGGTCGTTCAACCACAACCAACCTGCTTGAATTTTCTCACCAAGTAACGACCTCAATTGAAGCTGGCCTCCAAACTGACTGTGCCTACACAGATTTGACGAAAGCCTTTGATAAGCTTGATCACTCTATATTTTTTAGCTAAGCTTCATTCCTTACAATTCCCTTACTTGTTTTTAAATTGGGTTGACTCTTATTTGACGAATCAAACCCAACGTGTATCCTTTCGCGGTGCCTTGTAATCTGAAATTAAAACCACGTCTGGTGCTCCACAAGGTAGTTATCTAAGCCCTTTCCTGTTCGCCTTATTTATTAATGACATAGGTTCCATTCTGCAGTCACCTTCTGTTCTTCTTTATACCGATGACGCTAAAATTTTCAAAGTTGTGAGAAACTTTAAAGATTTCAATGATTTGCAGCAGGATCTAAACAGATTTGCCAGCTGGTGTTCCAATAACAATCTCCTAATTAATCCTGATAAGTGTACGATTAAATCTTAAACACACAAAAATAATCCGGTAATCTATGAATACTCACTTTTGAGTACATCTTTACATAGATAAGCAAAAGTACTCGATTTAGAAGTATTGCTGAATCAATCCTTAGGTTTTGTCAGAACACGTTCGAGGGAATTCAACGACATTTTTCTAACTAAGACCTTCTTTTGCAGCTTAGTCAGACCTATTGTCAAATATGCAAGTATTGTATGGGCCCCATATCAAAAAGTCTTCAAATTGAGTCTATCCAAAACAGGCTCTTACGTTTCTGCCTCCGCGGTCTTCCGTGGTATGATCCTTTCCATCCACCTCCTTATCAAGACCGCTTAGATCTTTTACGAATGAATACCTTGAACTCTCGACGTCAAAATTCCAAAATCTTGTTTGCCGCAAAATTTTTAAAAGGCACCGTTGACTCAAACTACTTATTAAGCCAACTTAATTTTAACAGCAAACGTGTCAGGCGGGTGAACTTTTCGTTGATCCCTCAACATCGGACCAATTATGGTTGCAATAAACCAGTCACTGCAATAAGTAGATGCTTTAATGAAGCTTACTATATGTTTGATTTTCATTTATCTACAACGAATTCTGCATTAGAATAATTAATTTTCATTGCATGTGTATAGTCTGGATTAGACAAATTTAATAAAAAGAAATTATGAATTATGAAAATTGCAGCGAGCCACTCGCTTTGTACTTGCAGCTTCAGAGAGCATTTGTCTAACCTTGATCGTGTTAGAACAATATCGCAGGTCCTCCTCAATGATTCTCCGCATGGTAGGCTCGCTCACATTCACATTAGACGCCAGTTTTCGTAACGGTAGCCCCGGGTCTTCCAGAATCAGCTGTTCAGTCCTTTTGCTGGCTTCAGGGGCTCTCACGGTGTGTTCTTTTGAGTGCCGCTTTCTTGCCAGTGTACTTCAACCTTCACATAACTGTTCTTGAGCTTTGTACTTAGTAACAACCTCATATACAGTTGATTTCGGATATCGGAAAAATTGAATAATCTCCCGTCCTGACCTTCCAGCGCGAAGACTTTCGATTATCGCGGCTCTTCGGTTATCCTATTGACTCATTTTTGACAGACTGACAATTTTGAAGTAAACACCTTTTACTAAGGTCGGCTTACTACTCGTACGCCAACGGTGCCCTCTGGCACAAAAACAATGTAGCGGGAAATTCAATTTGAAAACTGTCCGGATTTTGGTGACGCACCTTGATATATATATATATATATATATATATATATATATATATATATATATATATATATATATATGTATATATATATATATATATATATATATATATATATATATATATATATATATATATATATATATATATATATATATATATATATATATATATATATATATATATATATATATATATATATATATATATATATATATATATATATATATATACGAAGGTTGCTCCAAAAGGAATGTTAATCAATATAAACCAAGGTGATCAAAAAGTAAAGTAAGTAAAGTAATCCGACGACAACCCTCGTACGAGTTCTATTTGATCGGAAAAAAGGAAGCATGGCCGACAAAGCAATTCATTCTATTTTTTACTGCTACAAAGTCATTCAACTTCCTCATATAATTTGCATGAAAAATGCCTAATATAAGTACATTTTACGAATGATTAACTGAGCAAAATTACTGGTCTTGGTCACCCCGAATAAATTAAGTTCTTTTTCCGCTTCAGCAATGAAGATGGAATAGCAGACCCTCGTTGGCACAGTCACAGCAATTTTGAGTTTCCACATTAAAATCTATCTTAAACGCAAGTTTTAATAGATCAGAACAAAGTCTATTTCAAAGTCTATTATCTATGTTTAGTACCAATCCTTTGGAAGTTGAAATCCTTTTGCATACCTTAAATTCTAATGCCAGTTCCGGTCCTGATGGTATTCCTAATATCCTTGGCAAATCCCTCTCATCCTCGTTCTATGTTCCTTTAGCTATCCTTTTCAACATTAGCCTTACATCTGGTGTATTCCCTTCTTTATGGATATCCGCCAATCTCTTCCCAATCTTCAAATGTGGTGATCCTTCCGTTGTTTCCAACTATCGTCCTATATCCCTCCTCTGCTGTTTCAGTAAAATACTTGAACGTCTTGTCTACAATAGAAGTTATCTTTCTCTACAGTGCTTACTTGCTCCTGAGCAGCACAGTTTCCCCAAGGGTCGCTCTACATCGACCAACCTTATGGAGTTCACTAATTTTGTAGCCTTTGCCTTCGATTGTCAACTTCAAGTTGATGTAATTTGCACAGATTTTCCGAAGGCTTTTGATTCTGTGAAATATAACCTGCTGCTCCTTAAACTTAATGGTTTCGGTGCTTTCGGTCCCCTCTTCTCCTGGTTTCTCTCTTATCTTCAAAGTCGTCCCTGCAGAGTTACTTTTAATGGTTCCATTTCTTTTCCTATTTTTCCCACATCCGGAGTCCCTCAAGGTTCTATTCTTGGCCCTTGTTTGTCAATGACCTTCCTTCTGTAATCAATTCTCCTTGTCTTTTATATGCGGATGACTTAAAATTATACAGAGCAATCAAGTCTGCGAAGGATTTTCACCAGTTGCAAGCTGATTTGTTTGCTCTTAATCCCTGGTGTCAAGACAACTTATTGCCATTGAACATTTCGAAGTGCCACCAGATGTCTTTCGCATATAAAAATACTCCACATGTGTTCTCTTATTCTTTGTCTGGTATTTCCCTGTCAGTTGTCTAGCATTTTAGAGACCTGGGTGTGGTATTTGATTCGAAATTAAGATTTGATGTTCACGTTATGAATATAATGTCCAGAGCCTCTAGGATTGCTGGATTTGTTTTGCGTTCTTCGTATATGTTTACCAACATTTCCTCCTACATTCATTTATATGTCTCCTTAGTACGCATAATTCTAGAATACGCGTGCCAAATCTGGTCTCCGCGCTTTCAGTACTTATCTGATGCAATTGAATCTGTTCAGCACAGGTCTACTCGCTCACTTCTTTTTAAATTTAATACACCCTATTGTCCCTGCTCCTCTCGTCCTTCCCTGCTTCGTATGTCCTCGTTGCAATCACGGAGGTTGTTCCTCAACGAGTGTTTCCTCTTCAAACTTTGCCAAGGCATTTTCTTGACAGATCTCGGTTCACATATAACCAGACGTGTATCCAGTCGTCCAAGTCGTTCTTCTGAGGTTTTCGCTGTTCCTTTTGCACGTACGGAAGTCTATTTCCATTCGCCTTTGCTGCGTCTACCCAAGACGCACAGTGCCCTTAAGCTTGGTCCTCTCCCGCAATATTTTTTACAATTCAAGCATGTATTGAAAATGTTATCTGGATTTGCTATTTACCTTAGTCCTAATTTTAGTTTTCTCATTTTTCAATTATTTTTGTTATTTCTCTTCCTTTTTCATGTTTCATTCTTTTTTTATTTTTGCTTTCTTGACGCTGTAATTGGAATTCTGTATTGGAATCTGTAGCGCAAGGGATTATTAAATAAATAAATAAATAAATAAATATATATATATATATATATATATATATATACATATATATATATATATATATATATATATATATATATATATATATATGTTCGGATTTAGCCTAAAATTAAAGAAATATTAAAATTTGAAAAATAATATACAACAAAACTTACCTTAACCTGTCACTGACAGATGACAAACAATATCAGCTGCAATCACTTCAATTTGTATTCCAACCAGCTGATCATTGGAATATTAATGCTGTATGCTAAATCAAATCGTTGTTGTAAAGAGAAATAATTGTATTGGAATTATACGTTATACCAATGAAGGCGGTAAATTTACCGAAATTTTCATCGTGTGAAAATTTCTTTGTTATCGGCATTAGATAATTGTATTTGAAACGGAGCGGATGAATTGGAATTTGTGTTATCGAACAATTTGTGGAATAAATAGAATTAAACGAGAATTAACCAGTGATTTTGATTTCAATTTCAAATTCGAAACATCAGTTAAGTCGGTCTATTAACAGTCGAAGCAGTTGGTTAGTTAGTTAATTCGGTCGAATAGAAAATCGAAACATTTGGTCCTTCGAACCGGATCATTGAATTCTCGGCTCCGGTTTTTTTAATATTCGAATTTGAAAATAGAAAATAGAAATTAGACTTTTGGACTTAAATCGGGTGTGCGTTAGTGCAGTGAAGTTGGAATTCCTCGAAGACAATCGCTACATAGAAATTGTCAGCTGGGTAAGTCCCAAACACTTATTCCTTTGTTTGAACATCCTTTCTTCCTTTCCTCATATCGTTTATTGCAATATCTTTTGATTTATTCAAAATTTAAAATAATTCTTGAGATCTAACGTTCGTGAATTTAAAAATCTATCTTACACATCTATAATGCATCTTATTGATCTATAATTTATCTGACTATAAACTATCTACTTCATTTACATATAATTTCGTTAATTTAAAATCTATCTTACACATCTATAATGCATCTTATTGATCTATAATTTATCTGACTATAAACTATCTATTTCATTTATATATAATTTATCTTTATCACCTACAAGTTATATATATACTCGAATAAATAAAAACTAACGAGCATTCGAGAAAAATAATTAAAACTTTGAATAGTGGTGGCGTAAATTGAAACGTGATGTATATAGTGAATATCGAAAATTAAGTCGTGAAAGGTGCGTAAATTGATCAAATTCGGTTGTTTCGAGAAATTCGCAGTTTAATACTGTACCGTGACATTCCGTTATAACTGTGCCGATTGAACTCGTTATAAAATTACTTTGAGAAACTTTGTGCCTTGATTGTTTGAACGTCAATATGGCTGATGTACAAAACTTAATGTTGCGGCAAAAAATAGCGTGCGACCAGCTCGTAAAAATGCAAGCGAATTATCGCAAAGATTCTAAGTCCAGGAAAACTGCGACTTATTATCGAACTTTAATCGATAAAGTATCTTCTCATTATGATCGATTTCTTGCAACGCATGAGAAAATTCTGGAATGCGTTAATGAAACAGTTATAGATTCTCAGTATTTTTCTGATGATCATGAGAAGTTTGAAATACTGCATTTGAATTTTAAATCAGAGTTGGAAGATTTATTGCAAGGGTTAGAGGGCGTAGAAGATAAACAAATTGCAGCTTCTCAAAGTGATAAAAAATCGAATGAGTCAGAATTGAAACTCCCGCGTATAAATTTACCTAAATTCTCGGGAAACTATGAAGAATGGGTGTCATTTAGAGATCTATTCGTGTCACTCATTCATGAACGATCCGCCTTATCGAATGTAGAGAAATTACATTATTTGAAATGCAGTTTGACAGGGGAGGCTGAAAACTTAATTCGTCACTTTGCATTAACTAGTGCGAATTACGACTCAGCGTGGAAACTTTTGAACGAGCGATACAACAATTTGCGTGTATTACTGAATGCCCTATTTAAAAGGTTATTTGACATGAATAATGCGTCTGAGTCAGCTTCCTCCTTGAAAAATCTATTAGATAGAACAGTTGAGTGTGTCCAATCAATCGAGAATTTGCAAGTGGGTGATTTGTGGCAATCTATTTTAGTATACATGACTACGCAACGGCTTCCTCACGAAACTAGACAGTTGTGGGAACAAACTCAGACAGGGAACACAAAATTTTCGTCATTCGAAGAGCTTAGATTATTTTTGCATCAACGATTTCGAGCCTTAGAGGCTACAGGAACCGATCGTTCCAAGCAAGCTCGTCAACATGCTCATAGTCGCACGCCTAGTAATCGCTACACTCATGCAGTTCAGACCCAATCTTCTTCCATTTGTATTCATTGTCGTGAATCTCATCGCTTGGTGCATTGCCCTCAATTTAAACAGCTGCTACACGCGAATAAATTTGAAATCGTAAAAAGAAATGGCTTATGTTTAAACTGTTTGGAAAAGGGTCATTTGATAGCTAATTGCCCCAGCAAATTTAGATGCATGAAATGTCAGAAGGCTCACCACACATTATTGCATAAAAATGCTTCGAACATTTCGAACCCACTTTCATCGACTTCAGAAATTGAACCCGCGAGCGTGAATTCCGTTAAAACCACAACAAGACGGGAAGTGCTGTTAGCAACAGCTCGCATTATCTTGAATACACCATCTGGACTAGTTACCTTACGAGCGCTTTTGGATCAAGGTTCGCAAACATCCCTGATCACAGAGTCGGCAGTTCAACAAATTGGATTAAAAAGAACATCAACAAGAATAAGTGTTGTTGGAATTGGAAAATCGAACAAAACTGACGTCAACGGAATGGTCGTCCTTAGCATGTGCCTTCGAAAGGGAGCTACACTAAATTTTGAAGCGTTAATTATGGATAAATTACCCACTTTGATACCCGCTCGAACCATCACAACTTCTGAATGGAAACAACTGGAGGACCTTCAACTCGCAGATCCATTCTTCGATCGTCCCGCTCGAATTGACATATTATTGGGAGCTGATGTAGTCGGGAAACTGTTGTCGGGTGATATTAAATATTTGGAAGCGGGACCAATTGCTCAAGATACAAAGCTGGGTTGGATAATTTCGGGTCAAGTAGACACCCAGTGCGTGGAAAATCTGAAATGTTTGAAAATTGAGGTGAATAATGATGTTGAAATTAATGATCAATTGAAAAGATTTTGGGAGTTAGAGGATATCCAGCCACAGAAAATACCATCACCAGATGATAAATTCTGCGAATCCTTCTTTTTGGAAACGACAAGTCGTGACAATACAGGCCGATATTCGGTGAAATTACCTTTTAAAAGTGTCGAAGATAAAAATACATTAGGATGTTCAAGAAACATAGCACTTGCAAGTTTCATGTCTTTAGAAAGACGCTTCCAAAAGGATGACAATTTAAGGAAAGAATATGTAAACTGTATTCAAGAATATTTGAACTTAGGACATATGGAAATAGCCAAGAACCAAGAGGAGCACGTATTAAGGGGAGACCAACGGTACTGTGTAGCACATTATCTACCTCATCACGCAGTTCGAAAAGAAAGCAGCACAACCAGTTGCAGAGTAGTTTTCGACGCTTCTAGGAAGACTAGCTCTGGCGTATCGCTGAACGACATTTTATTTACCGGCCCCGCAATCCAGAATGATTTGACGACAATATTAATGAGTTGGAGGAAATATCGGTTTGCTTTCGTAGGCGACATCACAAAAATGTACCGCCAGATAAAAGTCCATCCAGAAGATGCCCAATATCAAAGAATTTTGTGGAGATTTCATCCGTCAGAAGAAATCAAGGATTATGTACTTAATACAGTAACATTTGGAACAAGCTGTGCACCATTCTTGGCAATTAGGACGTTACACAAATTGGCGGAAGATGAAAAAGAGAAGTTTCCTAATGCATTCAACTCTATATTAACTGAATTCTACGTGGATGATGTGCTGTCTGGAGGAGACGATCTCTTAGAAGCAACGAATAGGCGAAAGGAAATATTTGAAGTGCTCCGAGCTGGAGGATTTCCTCTTCGGAAGTGGATTAGCAACGACTTTAGAATTTTAAAAGACGTACCTGTGGAAGATATTGAAATGCAAGAACCATTAGACTTGAACTTAGACCAGGGATACAAATCCTTAGGAATTATTTGGCATCCAGTAACAGACCAATTTAGTTATCGTATCAAATTAAATGAAGAGAGCAAGCTATACTCGAAACGTCAAATGTTGTCAGACATCGCGCGTCTTTATGATCCTTTGGGCTGGATTTCTCCAATTATGATTAATGCAAAAATACTTTTACAATCTTTGTGGTTACAAGGGCTTTGTTGGGATGAACCGTTGTCAGCTGATATACACAAAAAATGGATTGAATTCAGAACTAAATTATTGAAAATCGAAAGCTTACGAATACCTAGGTGGATACATTATACTAAAAATTCGAAATTAGAACTTCATGGATTCAGTGATGCGTCATTAAAAGCTTATGCAGCGGCAATTTACTTAGTTGATCGACGTGAAGACGAAACCCACTCACATCTTATTCTAGCAAAAACAAAAGTCGCACCAATACGGACTGTGTCAATACCACGTCTGGAGTTGTGCGGAGCAGTATTATTGGCAAAATTAGTAGCAAAAATCAAAGAGTCATTGAATATCGCAGATATTAATACTTTTCTATGGACCGATTCCGAGATCGTGTTGGCCTGGTTGAAAAGTCATCCGACCCGTTGGACAGCATTTATCGCCAATCGAACTACGGAAATCTTAAATCATGTCGGTAACACTCCATGGCGACACGTCCCATCGAATCAAAATCCCGCCGATTTAGCTTCTCGAGGAATAGACGTAGAAGAAATTTTTGAAAATTCGCTGTGGTGGTGTGGACCTGCCTGGTTACTAAATGAGCCCTGTAGATGGCCAAACACGAAAAATTCCATTACGACTACGTTGGAAAGTAGAAAGTTAGTTCTCCTCAACATCATGCAGAAAAACAATGAGGAGCTAGAATATATGTTACGTAAATACTCAACTTTGTCGCGCTTGATCTGGGTAACAGCATGCGCTCCTCTCGAAACAACCCGTCTCTAAAGGATACTTGAAGACAATAGAATTACAAAAGGCATTGAACACAAACGCAACAAATATCGAATGTATAGAAACTTGAACAGAACATAGAAACTCGATATAGAACTTCGAACATAGAACCTCGACCATAGAACTTCGAATATAGAATATCGACTATAGAACCTCGAACATCGAACCTCGAATTTAGAACCTCGAATTTAGAACCTCGAATTTAGAACCTCAAAAATAGAAACTTGAAACTAATGTTGATTAAATTATAAAAATGGACACTCGACTCAATGGACACTGATGTGCACAGTTCCTTATTTGGAACTATCGATCGCATCGCCAGGACAACACTTATGAATTTAAATTGAACTATTCAGATCGCTGTTAGTTCGTGCAAAAATTATTACAACATCTTTTGGAATAAATGGAAGGTCGAGTATTTAAACCGATTACAATCCCGCCCTAAATGGCTCAGCAAAGATAAATGTGCTCGCGTCGGAGATATTTGCATTTTAAAAGACGAGAAAGTTGTATCGTATAAATGGCCTTTGGCAAGAATAGTTGAACTGCATGCCGGTAAAGACAATTTAGTGCGGGTCGTGTCAGTGTTTTCGAATGGTAGAACTTACAAACGTCCAATTTCAAAAATCGCTTTATTACCTATACCCAACTATAACTCGGACACAAACTAAAAAAGTGAAAATCTCAAATCGAATTTCATATTCTCAAATCTTATAATCGGCATAAACAAATTTATTTTCAAGTTAAATGACAAAATTAATATAGTAAACATAATCATATCAAAAGTGATGATTAAACGTAGATATGTACAACTTAATATTAATGAATTACCAACCAGATAATTTAATATTGAACTATAATAGTAATCTTAACAGTAATATTACTAGCAACTATTATATTAAAATATAAGTTAACGTAATAAGATAACAGATAGTGAATAATATAAAATTATTGATAATAGACAAATAAACAAATTAATGATAATGGATTAAAAACTCAAGCCATGCTCCACAAAATATATAATACGTGAGACTTTTGTGTTCGTTTGAAGTCCTTAGTCCCATCCCTCCCAGCTGACACACTACCACCCTGCACAACACAGTTATTGACGCAACTAAGGGGATCGCCAACATAGTTGGCTGGCCTCCGCCTTATTTGCACTGTCGATTCGAACTGCATCAAAGGAGAACGAGAAAGCGACCAGTAGATGAGATAACGCACTCTGCAGATGAATTGAACTGAGTATCTTATATACTAAAGAATAAATAATCATATCCTATTTGCAGACTTCAAAAAGTCTTACGAAAGGTGCAGATTTAATGGTATCAACTCCAGTGAAGCGAAATTGGGACTTGAAGAAGGAAGCCAAATGTCAGGACTCCTTGGCCGAAACTACTGAGCTGATGTCATGCCTTATTCTGACTCTATCGATTCAGCGGGGGGAGAATCTTCGGATTTAGCCTAAAATTAAAGAAATATTAAAATTTGAAAAATAATATACAACAAAACTTACCTTAACCTGTCACTGACAGATGACAAACAATATCAGCTGCAATCACTTCAATTTGTATTCCAACCAGCTGATCATTGGAATATTAATGCTGTATGCTAAATCAAATCGTTGTTGTAAAGAGAAATAATTGTATTGGAATTATACGTTATACCAATGAAGGCGGTAAATTTACCGAAATTTTCATCGTGTGAAAATTTCTTTGTTATCGGCATTAGATAATTGTATTTGAAACGGAGCGGATGAATTGGAATTTGTGTTATCGAACAATTTGTGGAATAAATAGAATTAAACGAGAATTAACCAGTGATTTTGATTTCAATTTCAAATTCGAAACATCAGTTAAGTCGGTCTATTAACAGTCGAAGCAGTTGGTTAGTTAGTTAATTCGGTCGAATAGAAAATCGAAACATATATATATATATATATATATATATATATATATAAATATATATATATATATATATATATATAGAAATGTATATATATATATATATATATATATATATATATATATATATTTATATATATATATAAATATATATATATATATATATATATATATATATATATATATATATATATATATATATATTTATATATATATATATATATATATATATATATATATATATATATATATTTATCTATGTATATATATATAAATATATATATATATATATATATATATATATATATATATATATATATATATATATATGTATATATATATATATATATATATATATATATATATATATATATATATATATCATCATATTGATAAGTGCGCTCAGTGGTAGCTGTCAAATTTTGGAGCTTGTGTTTAGTGACTGATTTCAAATCTACTACGCGATAAATTGAAATAAATATTTGCTTATTCTTCTATTAGAATTGGGCAAATTGTTTGCAATCAAAATCTCAATTAGTTTTATACTTTTTGTTCGCTGACTTTGATTTCTCAATTTCAAAACAAACATTTAACCTCAAAGTGCAACTATGTCGGTGTTAAGCGTGAGTGAGTGCTCTTCGTGTGCGAAAGATTTGAGAGCGGGAGATGATTTCTTTTATTGTGACACTTGTAAGAGACCGGAACATTCTTCATGTGCTGGGTTGTCAAGATCTGCAATTTCACAATTGAAATCAACAAATAAGAAAATGCTTTTCATATGTACATCATGCACTGCGAAAGATGTACAATGCAAAACGCTTTTAACACTCGTTACTGCCCTCAAAGAAGAGGTTGACGTGCTTAAAAAAGAACTAACTAAATTAAAATCAACTAATATTACTTCTGGTAATATGGAAGACTGGATATTTGAGATCGAAGATCGCAGAAAGCGGGCATCCAATGTCATTATCCACGGTATCCCGGAAAGCAGTGTCATCGGTGATCGTGATCAGTCGCTGCAGATAATAAACAATGTGATTTCACCTCAAAAACTTGAGCTAAATGATTTTAAATTGATGAGAATCGGCAAGTTTGATTCGAATAAAATACGGCCAATCAAGATAATTACTATGAGCCCCAACATTGCACTTGACATCATTAGAAAAAAGAAAGACCTTCATGTGAGAAACTATCTAAATTCGTCAAATTTGAATATTGTATCTGATCTCACCCTTCGTCAACGTGAACATTTAAGTTCGTTGAGATCTCAGCTACAGGAACTCATTAAAAGTAATCCGGAGGCCACTATTAAATATGTAAATGGCTTTCCTCGCATTGTATACGGCCGCACCACAAAAAACTAAATCTTTCACTATATTACCAAAACACACGCGGAATCTGCTCAAAACTTAACGAACTAAGACTTGAATTAGCCACGACAACATATGATGTTATAATCTTCACTGAAACATGGCTCAAGCCTAATTATTATTCTTCTGAGCTGGGACTGGATAAGTTTACAATATATCGACGCGATCGAGAATTATCTTCAACCAGTAAGCAAAAAGGTGGTGGCGTACTCATTGCCGTCAAAAATACACTTAAGTCCACCTTAGTAAAATGTCAGCATAACGACTTGGAGCAGCTGATTGTTTGTATCAAAACTAAACCTGCTTGTACACTCGTATCAACTGTTTACTTGCCACCTGATGCGACTGTCGAGTGCTATCGGAAGCACGCAGAGGATATTGCAAACTGTTCCAGTAATTTTCCCGCTGCTAATATAATCGTTACCGGTGACTATAATCTCCGTGATGTGGAATGGAATGTTCGATCTTGGTCGGTTAACAACTCTAATGCTAAAAGTATTGAGATTATCAACTCATTTTCTTTTTTAAACTTTTCACAGTTCAACGATGTTAAAAATATTAGTGATAGCATACTTGATTTAGTTTTCTCAAATTTAGATGTTATTAATGTCGTTCAAAACAAATTTCCTTTATTACCTATAGATTTGTATCATCCAGCATTAGAAATTAATGGCGAATTACCCTCTTTCAGTCAGCCGAATAGTAACAAGGAATCATCAAGTATCTTTAGCTTTAAAAACGCAGACTATGTTAACTTAAATGCTGCTTTGTGCATTACTTATTGGTCAGTTTTAAATTGTATGTCATTAGATGATGCAGTGGATTTCTTCTATACTAAAGTTAATGATTTGATCAACATTTATGTCCCACGTGTTCGCTTAAATGATGACAGATTTCCATATTGGTTTTCGTCGGAATTAAAAAAATTAGTCCATAACAAAAAAATTGCTCATTTAAATTATAAATCTACTGGAGGGTTACAATATTACAACTTATTTTCTAATTTAAGATCTAAATGCAAAATTCAGGCCAGATTTGACTACCGGCGCTATATTTATAGATTAGAGGCTCAAGTTACGGATAATATTAAGTACTTTTGGAGACATATTAACTCTTGCAAGGCTGAATTTGGACTACCGAATACTATGTATTTAGATAAAATTCGAAGCTCAAATTTAGCTGATATAGCAAACATGTTTGCTGATAATTTTTCAAGGGTATATTCTAGTGATGTAAGTTCCTTTGATCCTCCTTTGTTGAATAGCTCATTTAGTCTATCTCTGTACAACATAGCTTATGACTCGCTCCGCGAAAAATTACATAATTTGAATGTCACAAAAAGCCCTGGCCCTGACAATATTCCTCCGGTTTTCCTTAAAAATTGTGCTGAAACTATAACTCACCCACTTCTCTATCTATTTAATAAATCTCTGTCATCGGGCTCTTTTCCAGTGCGGTGGAAATCTAGCTTCGTCGTACCTGTCTTCAAATCTGGCGACAAAGCTGATATTAAAAATTATCGTCCTATTTGCATATTATCTGCTATTCCTAAAATTTTTGAAAGTCTGGTCACTGATTTTATTACACCACTGGTCCGCCCACTCATTATACAAAATCAGCATGGTTTTTCCGCGAGAAAGTCCACCTCGACTAATCTCATCTCAAATCAAAGTTATATTTATAAATCCTTTATGGCTTCACTACAAGTACATTCAGTTTACACGGATTTCTCAAAAGCATTCGATAAAATTAATTTTGATCTTCTTGTTATTAAGCTTGGTATAATTGGTTTTCATGGTTCAATGCTACGTTACATAGTTACATAAGAGATAGATCCTTAGTAGTAAATGCTAATAATCATTATTCTCGTCAAATTTTCCCGACATCAGGCGTTCCGCAGGGCTCTCACCTAGGCCCACTTTTATTTTTGCTTTTCATTAATGATATACATACGATCTTTCAAGATGTTGAGTTCCTACTATTTGCAGATGACTGCAAAATATTTAAAACGGTGTCTTCTATGGATGATGTAATGACTCTTCAGTCAAATTTGAACAAATTTTATGCATATAGTGTACAAAATTGTTTGCAGCTCAATTTAGCCAAATGTCAATACATTGTTTTCAATAAATCAAGGGTCATGTTTCAGCATACATATACCATTAATAGTGTGCCTCTTTTGCAAGTTAATATTGTTAGAGACCTAGGAGTCTTGTTTGATACATCCTTAAATTTTACTTATCACATAAATGATATTTCACAGCAAGCGCGTCGAATGTTGGGTTTTATTATTAGAAATACACGTAATTTTTATAATATCCATGCACTCAAATCGTTGTATTTTGCTTTTGTTCGGAGTAAACTTGAGTATTGCTCAGTTGTTTGAAATCCTTGCTATACGACTCATTCGCATGCAATTGAGAAAATTCAACAAAAATTTCTACGTTTTATAGCTTACAAACTTCGCATTTCTTGTGAGAACATTGACTACTCAAGCATATTGACTCTGCTAAATATGAATACACTAGCAGTACGCAGAAATTATTTTGATGCTGTGTTCTTATTTAAAATTGTTAATGGCATCACTGATGCATCAGCTATTTTATAGGAGTTTTCATTCAGAGTCCCAAACAGACAAACCAGATCGAATGAACTTTTCCACCTTTTGATGTGCAGAACAAATTATATGCAGCATTCACCTATAGAACGATTGAAGGCAATAGGAAATTTTATATCTTCTCATGTAGATTTATTTAACTTGGATCAAATCAATTTAAGAAAGTTTATGCTTGGTATGCATGATTAACAATTCACGCTTATTTTCGGACATCTCTTCTGATATTATTATTTTTTTTTTTTTCTTCATATAAATATGTATCCAGAACGCATTTAAAATATCATTTCAGCGATCACAAGTTACGTTTATTTAAGTTAGTTTAAGTTTTATTGCTACTTGTCAGCTACCATGTAACTATATTTTAAAGGACATCCGTCCGTTTATTCAAATAAATAAATATATATATATACAGTGGCTCACAGCTTATTTGATACAGTGCTTCTTTAAAAAATTAAGTTGCAATAACTCAAAACATAATAACAATATCAAAAAAATTTGAACACCATTTTAAAGGCAATTGTTTGTTGTTTATTAAACAAGTTTATATTTGTTACAAAGTTGCTGTTTTACATCTTAAAAAACAAAAAAACTAAAAGTAATAACAAATTTCATGTCACAGCTTATTTGATACAGTTTGATTAAACATTAAAATGGTTGTGAATTATGAGGTTTCCAGTTGATTTCAATACTTTGTATGATAGCCCTTAGACTTAAGCAGAGCCTGACGCCCATTCGGCATTGAATCAACGAGTTTTTTTGTGATGTCAGGAGTAATTTTTTGCCATACCTCTAGCAGTGCTTTCATCAGGTCTTGTTTATTAGAAATCTTGTGTTTTCTAATGTTGTTATCCAACAAAGTCCACAGATTCTCAATGACGTTCATATCTGGTGACTGTGCCGGCGGAGACATCAAATGAGGGCAATCCCAAATTGGCCAGGACTGCACAATTCCCGACTTGTGGTTCGGATCGTTGTCTTGGTACAACCGAAATTGGTCGCGAACACCCAGTTTTTTAGCACTTTGCAGCAAATTGTTTTTGAGTACATCAAGGTACTTTGTTTCCTCCATTGTTTCCTCAATAAACTTTAAATTTCCCACTCCGGCTGCGGACATGCAGGCCCAAACTATCACATTACCACCACCATGCTTCACAGTAGCTTTGAGGTTCTCCTTGTTTAGCTCAGTGTTTGCCTTGCGCCAGACATATGACATTCCGTCGGAGCCAAAAATGTTAAACTTTGACTCGTCCGCAAAAATAACCGTATTCCAGAACGCGGATGGCTTTCCCACATGCTCTTTGGCAAAGGCAAATCGGCTTATTGTATTTTTTGGAAATAAAAGGCTTCCTACGAGCTACTCAGACCCTCAAATCATGGTCGCGAAGCATGACTTCCTTAATTCACGATGAACCTCAGTAACCAATTTTGGAGCGGAAATCTTTGTGTTTGCTTTCACTTTCCTTACAATGTATCGTTCGTCAGATACGGTCAAAATATTGTTTGGCGTATTTCTCCTCTTATTTTCTACCCGATTTTCGTGTAGAAAGCGCTCAACTATGTGCTGCACTGTAGAAACACTCAAACTCACACTTTCAGCAATTTTTCGAACACTTTGTCCTTTTTTAAAGTGGTTTAATACCAACTCGCGCTGTTCAATTGTGGTGCCATGACCCATTTTACAATTTTGGCTCCTTTTGGCACTTCAGCTTACAAGATCTTGCTAAAAATTACCTAAGCCAATGTCTAACACAATCAAAAATTCAAGAAACAACAACAAGACAGATTAACGGTGCGACAAATAGAAGTTTATTCGCATTGAAGTGTCTGTATCAAATAAGCTGTGAGCTGCAATTTTTCTGCGCTAGTGGTATTTCTCTTTTACCCGACGCCGAAGAATATTGCTGGAACTTTTTTTGTTTGCATTGTATTTGCTGAACATGCATCTAGTCAAATACGTTTAAATTTTTTGGATAGGGTTCTTAATTTCAAAGTTACAGTGATTTGCATTTTCAAATAGTCACTGTATCAAATAAGCTGTGAGCCACTGTATATATATATATATATATATATATATATATATATATATATATATATATATATATATATAGTATATGCAGCTTTCCACATATACATATATATGTAATAAAATAATGTATAGATATTGGCATATCTTAACAATTGGTCTAGGTGAAGTTGAAATTAGGATAAACTTTTTGACAACGGCAGCATTATAGTACGTTTTCCGGTACCAATTTATTTGTATGGAGGAAAGAATTTGTAAAAAAAACCGAATATGAGTGAGAATTAGTAAAGTTTAAAGCTTAGTGACGATGTCATTTAAAAAAAATTTACCCGTTTGTGGGCTCTGATTTTCTTTTAAATTTTGATTTTTGATAAGAAATTCACACGACGCGTTGATGCTTACTAAATTTCGAAAGATAAAATAATAGACTTTATTTTAATTATTGCAAGCTTATCATGGATCGAAAATAGAAATCCTTGACATTTTATCCGTCAGAAATGAGCAGTATCTCCACTTATCTCCAATGTGAAAATGTTCGCTCGAAAGAATGACCAAATAATGGAGATTTGTCAAAATTTAGCTTCACAATTAACTCAGTACCAGCTTTAAGGTAAGAAAAATATTATGAGAAGGTAAGTGCCAGTACTGACAAGGTCTACCATTATTCATAAATTCACAAATTATGCGGAGGAAAATTGCAGAGACATGAGCCACGTCCGTAGTGCAGTAAGTGCACTAGCACATAACACATAAGTGAACTAACCAATTAATATTAAGATATGTAGATATGTTTAACCCTTTGGCGGCGGTGGGCATTTTAGTGAATTTTTTGATGCCCCTAAATTTCTATGCAGAGTACATTTTTGTTAGAAGTAAGTACTGGAAATTATTTTTTTGCTTGTTAATGATAAAAAATTGGAGATTATGAGCCCCTTTGTGGGTGCTGAGTGTCTAGAATGTAGGCAAGGATTTTTTTTCAAATTTAGATTCGTCATGACTTTTGACAGACACATTGGATCATCGTGAAATTGGCAGAGCGGATTTATGTTTTCTAAAACTGTACACATATGGACGTTTAAAAATATGTGAGCATCCCACTAGCTAAGGTAGACTTAGCAATTGAAGAATATTTTCATCATTACAATGGTAAAATCATCATTTTCCAACCGATGCAGATATTCATTGGCATAATGAACAGCTGCTCATCAATTTTCTTATGCTGAGCTAACGCTCATACACTGAAACAATTGAAGAAATCTAACCACCCAACGAGAATCGCTGTAATACATTCCGGACAGAGTTTATGAAGCAAACATTCTTGGGAATGAAAATGTAATCTGCTTGCAAGTGGTTTTCCCAAAGTCCATGACGGGCCAATGAACATCACTCGCAGAAATAAGGGGAAAAGAACTTGCGAGCATACATCGGCTATGGGTAGTGTGCTATATAAAACGGAAAGATGAAAATCTCGGAGCATTTCAAATCATCACAGGTAAGTAAAATGTTTAAAACAACAGTACCAATTCCCCCTAGTAGCTGCGAGAATACGCTATTGGAATGCCCAATAAGCGTCACAATCACTCAGCTTGCAATAACCACACATTCCGGGTCATGCAGAGGTACGATCGGCCGCCAGCCAAAATTTCAATTCGTATTCACTCTAGATGACGGAAATGCAAGAACACGATGTCGAGCTTTCGAAAAAGTTCTTTTTATAAAACCATAAAACTGAAAGCTCAAACTTCCTCTTGTCTAATGATGTGCCGCGGGAACATTCCCGAGTCGGAAACTTCCCGTTCGGGGAATATTCCCGAAATTTTCCAATGTACCGGGAATATTCCCGAAACATTGGGAACTTAAACAAATTACATAAATGTTTGTTTAATTCACTTTTTGCTTTTAAAGCTTTTTGTGACGTTCACTAAAAATTAGATTGAACAAGTTTTATTTTTTTCAGCTTTGTAAGTTTTAGGTTGTTGTGTTTTATGTTATTGCAATTAATATTTAAATCCTTATTTCTACAAAAACCTGCAAACAAAGAAAAATATTTTTACTTTACAATTCAAGTCGATTACTTTTGCTTCATTTATATGTATTTGAAAATACTTTTTCCGCAATACCAATTTTTTATGTTTTTCGAAATTTATCGAGGACGCGATCGGTGTGCGGTGCAATGGGCATTTCAGCAAACACAGAGCTTTTCGGACGCGTGCCACTTCATCACCTCCTCTCGCCCGCTTATTTCGTTACCACTCCAGTTACCTTTCAGTCAACGACTTGAAAAGTAGAGTGAATTATTGTATACTTTATTTATTTATTAATTTTATTAATAATTTTATGATCGAAATATTTTATGTTGAAATTAAAGTTTTTTTCTTGTGTGAAACGATATTTTTTCCATTATAATGAATAAATATGAAAAATAAGTTATTGATTATGACTTCTGTAGCTTCATGTTAACCCCAAACCACATAAAAACTAACCGTTTTGATTTTGAATTTCCGGAAATGTTCCTTAAATTCCCAGAAATGCTCCTTAAATTCCCGGGAATATTCCCAATCAGGGGAACTTACCGGGAATTTATTAGATTTTGAATTTATTTCGGGTATTACGTAACAATATACTTAAAGATAATAAAAACTAATAATCAGACGTAATCTTGGCACTGTTCTTTAAACTCAGTTTTAAATTCCCGTTAAATTCCCCAAGTGGGAATGTTTCCGGGGAATGTAACAGGAATATTTCCATTTCGGGAATATTCCCGGGAACGGCACATCATTACTCTTGTCTATATCTTGCCAGCCTAGGACATGCAATGTAAAAAATAAATAAACAAGCTATGAATCCGTAATGGTTCCACGCATTACGCGAAAAACTTACCGAATAAATGGCGACGCATTACTTTTCCCGTTGGGCATTGTTACAAAGAACACGTTCGTTGTCCCTTTCATAGCATCGATGAAACTATTTATTACTGCTTCGAATTTTTGGCTAGTTTCTTCCAAATCCATTTATAATATAGATGAAGCACTCGTAATATTGATGGACGTATTTTAGATAAAAATAATTGAAAATTGTATATATATATATATATATATATATATATATATATATATATATATATATATATATATATATATATATATATATATATATATATATATATATAAATATATATATCTATAAATATATATATATATATATATATATATATATATATACATATATATATACATATATATATATATATATATATATATATATATATATATTTATATATATATATATATATATATATATATATATATATATATATATATATATATATATATATATATATATATATATATATATATATATGTACATATATCATCAAAATATTTCAGTAAAAAAATCTAAGGAACACGTAATCCGATTAAACTGAAATTTTCGGGATACATTGGTGCATATGCAACACCGAGCCAACATTTACCAAATGCTAATAATCTTTAACTCTTTGGTGCCGGCGGCACTTTTTGTGATATTTTATATATACCTTTTATTCTGTAAAAAAATATTTTTGCAAAAATAAAGTTTATACGATAAATTTTGAACGCGTTTTAAATGTGTATATGAAAACGTTTTTCAAATGTTTAACCCTTTGTGTGCACTAGGCACCTAAAATGAGATTGTGAAAATTTGAAAATTTTTGAATTGCGACAACTTTTGACCAGATTATTAAATCATTATGAAACTTAAAGAACATATTGACGCTATCAAGTTGTAAACTTGTGTGGTTTTTATGAACATGCTGGCAATCCTGCAGCTACATTCATCGGCTTTCCTGAAAATTGTTCGTCTTTTACAATAAGTACAAGCTCACATAAAAATCTTTTGCTTTGTTTATACAGCCAAAGCAAAACTTTTGAAATTTCGTATCAGACAAGAACGGTAGCCCGCCTCCAATTCACCTGTATTTTAAGCATCCGAAACTTTTGTTCACAAGAAATTATGACCCAATGATCAGGTACATCTGAGATTCACATAATGTATTGGTATCAAGTAGGACAGGGTCTGATAGAAGCGATTTGAAAATATGGGTAATTCTGCACCAGTGGTGCCATCTTGAAAAATTACTTAGAAAAAAAACTGCTTTGTGCCCCGTAAATTCTGATTCGGTGACCAGATTTTTATGGAATTCACATAATAGCTGAACCTTGCTCTAAGCCACGTGTGGTACAAATTCGGTTGAAAAAATCGGTTGAAGCTACCAGCTCTGGTAGTTTTGGTGTTTTGGATTTTGAAAGTTTTCTAAAAAAAAAAATTTTTGCCCCATATCTTCCAGTAGTCATGAAATCAAAACTAAGTTCATGTGGCAAATGGAGCTTATTGCTGGCAATGTTCAGTAGGAATCTGGTTGAAAAGCCAATATAGAGTTACCAGTTATTGCTGATTTTGTATATTTTGTCATATCTTTATTCAGCGATTTTATCGTAAAACTTTTAAACGGTAATGATCTTGTAGAGACAGTCAACAATAAAGATTAAAATTTAGAAAATTAGCATTATTTTGCAGGCTCTTTCTACCTGTATAACTTCCTATGCTGTCATCGAATCGGAATGAAATTCACAGGGCAGTTGTGGAAATTTTTTGGATAGTGATCCCAAACATTTTTCTATCCTTGTAACTTTCGACGAAGCTACCAGATAAAATCTAGATTGATAGGGTAATTTGATTTTGACGTGAGGCTGTTGTGGGACCCTGAAAACCTTTCCACCGTTTGAGTTTAAATACATTGCTGACATCAAAGCGGTTTTGCCCTCGAAACAGGTTGAAGCACGTGTGGTGCACTCAAAATCTGCACGATTCTTTTATTGTTCATCGAACATTAGTATTTCTAGCGGTTCAGGTGCGCTAGAGTTTTTGAACATAAAACTTTAATCGAGAACGTACACTTTGCATACTTACAGCGATTGCTCACTCCGGCTGCAAATTCACTTTTCACATGGAACACAAAAATCAATTTACACAATATGCACTTGGAAAATATCTAAGCGCGATCGCGATCTTGTCAATGTGTCCAAACAGAGAATATATATTAATTTGATGAATTCGTTCTTCAATTTAATGATTTCAGTAAGAAAATAGTGCTGAAATCAATTATTGACCACGCTCATCAGCATCATGAAGATGTGTATGACTTACAACGAAATTTTGAATAAATATTTGTGGGTCCGTACAAGGTCAGAGAGTTTGATGAAAGTTGATTCATAGTATTAATGAACTGTTCATAAACTTCCAAAAAATTGTGATGAAAATTTTAGTTGGCATTATAAATTTGGCTGTTTAGAGCTGTTTCACACATACTGCGATATCTGTAATATAGAGAAAAGAAGACTGAAAACGATAGTCAAAATCACGTTATTATTTTTTTTTATGATCGATACACACCTATCTAATTTGATTTACGAAAAAATGCATTCAATCCTCTACTTGGAGCTATTGAAAAACTTTGCCCAATTATTCAGCCAGGAAAATGTTTTCCTCTTAAGTTTTTTTATGATTAAAAAAATTTAATGATATAAGAACTTCTTTTGGTTTTAAATCTTATACAAAATTTGAATTTTCCTGAGATTGTTGATCATAGCAAGCTGCCAAATCACTGAAACAAACTATTGGCAATCAATAGCAAACTTTTAATAGACATTTGGCTAGCATTGAAATACCCACATTTTACAAGATATTTCAACAAATTCCCATGTAGAGTTTACTAAGCGCTGCAATAATGTGAACTATATTACGAGCATGTGTATTATCTTCTATAATACATATACTCGTAAGCATAAATATTCTGTTTGAGCTTCCCCGAATTACACATAACCGTTCAGCGATGAATTCATGCATCCACGCTGACTTCGCAATTTCTACTGAGGAATCGCCCTTAACGTGATTTACAATTGCTGTAGAGAATATTATTTTTCCGGTAGTATTGAAATTGTTTTAGTTTATTTCGAAGTCTATCTTCTTTTAGTTTATTTCGTTATTTTTTAACAATTTGGTTCAAATGGTCAATTCGAACCTCATCAAAATTAAATTCTCCTGAAGCTATTTGCTCACCTATAGCTGATCTTTGTAGAATTCGAACTTACCAAATCTATAACAATTATAAACACTTTGATACTCTTGAATTTCCAGCTGTTACTCTCGTAGATTCCCCTAGATATTTCCATTATCTAGGGGAATCTACGAGCGTAAACATTTATTGGTAAATGGCGCATTAAACTTCAAAATCATAAAATCTCTTTTGCATTAAAATTTAATTAAAAATTCAGATAAGAGTTTCAATTCATTGGCTTTCTCTTCGCATTTCGAATAACTAGTTTACCCAAAAGTACTCTATATTCTATATACAGATTATTTGTTCTACATAGCAAAATCGTCACAGAAAGCTCGGAAAATAAGATTGATTTCTTATCATTGTTTTATACAAATCCAAAGAAGCTTGCCTTCATTCAAGTTTACGATCGTGTATGGTTTAGGACCAATTTGATTCAGTGCAAAAATTTCGCATAGTTTAAAATGAAAATCATAGCACTATTCTTTGTTATTGTAGTTACATGGGCATGTGTGCTTGTAAACTTCTCAGCCGGGTCTCCTTTTAACCCTCCCTTACCAAAGGATTGTTTTTACAGGCACAACGGCCGAATATTGTGCAGACAGCGGCGTATATAATTGATTGCGTAAGAAAAAATAACGTTTGTTTCATGAATAGAATTTTGTAAATACTTTTTTTTAGAGAGACAGGTGAATTTCGTCTGGATGGCATATATGAAGAAGGAGAAGAAAAGGGAGAAGGCTGAAGATGGAGACATATAGGACATAGATCCTCAAGATGCCGATAGACTTTTTAAACATAAAACATTAATCGAGAGCCAACACTTTGCAAACCTACAACGATTGCTCACTTCCGCTGCAAAATCACTTTTCACGTGGAACACGTGATGTCATATATGTATCTTCATACCAAATATTTTCATTTGAAATTCACACAGTCGTTCCTGATACTGGTCATTTATTATTTTGTGTTCTCAATAAAATGAACTGTATCGACTAGAAAATTAAAAGCTTCAATTAGTGTTAAACAATCTGATATTGCCTTTAATTAACACTAAATACTGCTGCGATTCGGTAGCAATAGCTATAGAAAACTCGTGGCTCATATAAATATGTATGTATAAATATATAGATTTCTTTGCAAACGCATGTTTTTGAACATTATTGCTTAAACACGACCGAATATAAGTTCGCATCACGTTCACGCTCAAGGTCATGTTGTGGACACAAAATAAATACATAAGTAAAACTAAATAAAGTACCTATACTCAATTCGGAAATGTCAGAATACATTTTGTGAAATGTTGGAACAATGATGGCTTATTTAAGCCATCAATGATGGCTTGCTTGATCTCTATGCACTTTATAAACAAAGAATTCACAATAATCATTACCGTTATTTGAACCGTTTAAACCTCGGATATTATATTCTGTCTGGGAAATTTTCCAAAGTGCTAAAAGAGAAGTGCAATGGGATTATACTTAAAAGAGATATAAATTACTCTAGTAAAATCAAGATAGAGGACAGGGAAGTAGATTGGGTGACTGAGGTAAAATTTCTTGGGAAAATTATCAGAAATAATAGTTCAGAGAAAGAGTTTGTGTTAAAGAATATTGATGAAAAGAATTACAGGAGTAAAGAGTCGACTCCCCCTTGAAAAAGACTAGTGCTATACAAGTCATTTATAAGACTGAAACTGGAAAGTAATGTGTCAATCCTGTATGATGCTCCGAAATACTTGCTAAGAAAGATAGATAGTCTAAAAGCTGGAGTGATTAAAATATGTTTAGGATTAACTACACAGACTCCTAACATAATAGCTTTTGATATGGCAAATGAAATCCCAACGAGTCACAGAGCTCAGATTAGATCAGTAAAAGAATTAATTAAAATAAAAATGACTGAAAATGGCGTATTTAAAGAATTAATTTCATTTAACTCAAAAGCCAAATATTATCAAATATACTATAAGTTTAGGAATATAATTAATAGAATATATGACGAAGTACAAATAAAAAAATCGAGCAATCTAAAATTAGTACTTAAGCGGAGTGGCCTGTTCAATAATATTAGTTTAAGTGAAAGGGAAACCATGAAGAATATATATAGGGAGCTTATTGTGCACTCAGAAAAATTCATATTGGAACATGTTTGAATCAAAAATTTTCAAATATGAATGGGCGCCATATACGTTTCTTTTTAATTCAATGATGAAAAATTTAAATATGAAAATAAATTTTTTATAATAAAGTGGAATTCAGATAAGATTCGTTTTTTATGTAAAAATGTTTCAACTTTTGATTTAAATTTGATTCTATTAAATGAAATTTTTCTGAGTGTGGAGTCGTCAAACTTAAATCAACTCATCATCACAACAGATGGAGCTAAGTCTTGTCTAGGAAGGGGATGTGCTTTTTTGATCCACAAAAACAATCAGGTTAGAAAATTTCGATTGAGTCAGGAAGGTTCCAAAGTCAACGCGGAAATGACAGGAATTCTTCTTGCAATATCCGCATGTAAAGATAGTCCAGTCGATAAAATTTTGATCTTAACTGATTCAAATGGAGCGTGCTTAGAACTTATAAAGAATTATTTCAATATGACATTTATAAAGTATGTAGATCTGTGCCTAGTAAAGAAATAAAAGTAATGTGGATACCAGGACATTTTGGTCTAGAAGAAATGAGTAAAGTAGATGAGGGAGCTAGATTAGGAATGATTGAGGGAGAACCCTATAGTAATAAGTATGAGTCCGATGAAGCTATAGAGCAAATTAGTGAATTAATCAACTATGAAAACGGAGAAGATTATACAAAGGAAAAAGGGAAATTTAAGCAATGCACTTGGTATAAAACGTTTCTAAGTGGGAAAAATCGGCTTTTGTTTAAAACTTTATAATTAAATAGTAAAATAATAAAACAGTTGAATAGATTAATAACTAACAAATGCTACAATAACTTACAATTATACAAAATGAAAATTATAGACAGCCCTATTTGTGCTGCACGTGATTTGGTAGATGACCTAGATCATCAAATTTTCCACAACCAGATATTGGACTTTGAAGTATTCCAACACTATAACGGTGTAGATTCAATACTAATGGTAAATAATACAAAACACATCACTGAATTGGGAAAGTTTCTTGAGTTGGTAGATTTGAATTTGTAAACAATTAGCTGTAAAGAATAGATATAAGTTGAATAACTTAAATTCATATCAGAAATTCATCTGAGTTTTGTCAGTAATCATTATAAAAGGTAACCTAAAGTAGTTTTGCTTAATATAAAATAGTAATTAAGTACAGAAGTTAAATTCAACTCAATGGGTGGTGTCGAGCCCGATGGCTGATGCAACCTTTTCCTCGTAAAACAGGAATTAGTACAAAAAAAAAGAAGTGCTAAAAACTATTTTGCTCGTGTATTAAAGTTTGGAACTCAAATGTTGTGTATTATTCGACGACAAGGAGTTTGTTTTCAACCGAAATGCCCTTCAGAGTATATACATATAGTTCAAATTAGATCAAAAAAAATAACCTTTCTTTGTTTGGGATATCTACTTATTAAATGTTCCGCGACATTATGTTTTTGTTCTTTGATGTCATTTGGTCTGTAGTTGGTGATTTTGCTATAGCTCATTACTTCATTTGGAAGTTTTAAGATAACCCCTGACACTACGTTACATAAGCTTTTAGTACACGTATATTAGATTGGAATATCTCAGATTCAAAGTGATTAAGTGGCTAAACACCGATAAATTTAAATTTAATATAGGCGCAAAATTTAAGATTATCCATATAATTTGATACAAAGTGTAAACATTTTTTGAAAATTTATATTTCTCATTTATGCTTCCCCTTCGTAAATTATCTGTTCTAAAGTTGCAATGGTAGAAGCACTGAGAATTGAATGGCTCCACTGCTAGTTAGTTTAACACTGCAATAACCAAATTGGCATCGACTTTTTTATGCCGAAGTTTGGTAGAGTAGTGGAGTGGTTTATTGAGTATAATTCTGAGTAGTTTTTTTTGGATGATTTGTAGTTTTTTCTTATGTCAAATCGAACTGTAATTCCAAGCAAAAGCACCATAGGTGATGATCGGTTATATCATTATTTTCCAAACTAATAAATTGTTCTCAGTTGACAATTTGGAATATTTATTCATTAGAGGTTAAAAAGCACAAATAAGTTTGTTTGCTTTGAAGCACACAAGATTTCCGTGATCCTTGAAAGTTAGTTTCCTACTGAGAGTTACACCTAAATAAGTGGTGATAGAGTAAATACAACGAATGTTTTGCCCGAGCAAATGTTTCTTTCAATTTTAAGAGCAAATGTTTCTACTAGAAAGTTTCAACCTGCGCCTTTTCAGTGAATAAAAGACAGCTTAAGCTTTCGTGGAATGGATGTTAATTTTAAAGTGGTGATAATACTGATATAATAAGTCAAATTGGCTTTCAATATTTGGAGTACTTATTTGGTGGTCGTGCGAGCTGCTATAAATTCTTATGTTAGCCACAAATATATCATAAGCTTCCAAAAAACTGTGATGCAAATTTTCGTTGGCATTATGAATTGTTCATAGTACCAATGCATTTTAAGTTGATGATCTACATTCATTATTTTTATGGACAGTGTTTTTTTTCAGGTTTCCATCTACTCACTTCGCATTATCTCTCCTAATGTTTTTAATTTATCATCTTTAAATAATCATTTTCACCCTCACATCCTAGCGAGAGAGCTGAGCTCTGAAATCTCCAAGATTTTTGTGTTTTGAAATGTTCTTTAGCACAGCAAGTATTATCGCAGAAAAATTGAATTGGCTCTTTGAACCTGTTTCACATATACTTCTGCATACGAGTAGCGAGCGGAAATTCTAGAAAAAAGCGTTATATGTACTGCGATGTCTGTTATATAGAGAGAAGAAAACTGAAAACGATAGTCAAAATTACTTTATCATATTTTATGATCCATGTACACCTATTCAATTTGATTTACGAAAAGACGCATTGAATCCTCTACCTGGAGCTACTGAAAAACTTTGCCCAATTATTTAGCCTGGAATATGATTCCCTCTTAATTTTTTTTTTTTTTTTAAAAAACATTTAAAAAAATTAAATTTTTTTTTTGGTTTTAAATATCATACAAAATTTGAATTTTCCTGTCAAATAATTGAAACAAACTATTGGCAATCAATAGCTAACTATTAATGGACATTTGGCTAGCATTGAAATACCCACATTTTACAAGATATTTCAACAAATTCTCTTATAGAGTTTACTAAGCCCTGCATTTGCTTATCTATAATAAATATTAGCATATCTGTTCTGCTTGAGCTTCCCTGAATTATACATAACCGTTCAGCGATGAATTCATGTATCTACGCTGACGTTGCAATTTCTACTGAGGAATTGCCCTTTACGTGATTTACAATTACTGCAAAGAATTTTATTTTTCCGGCACTATTGAAATTTTATTTCGTTCATATTTCTTACAATTTAGTTCAAGTGGTCAATTCAAACCTCATCAAAATCAAATCCTCCTGAAGCCATTTGCTCACCAATTGCTGATCTTCGTAGAATTCGAATTTATCAACTCTATATAAATTATAAAAACTTTGATACTCTTTAATTTTCAGCTGGGTGAATACCTTATATCTCGGGGAAACTACAGAGTTAAAATTTATAGGTAAATGGCGCATTTAACTTCAAAATCATAAAATCTCTTTTGCATTAAAATTTAATTAAAAATTCAGATAAGAGTTTCAATTCATTGGCTTTCTCTTCGCATTTCGAATAACTAGTTTACCCACAAGTACTCTCTATTGTATATACTGATTATTTATTCTATTTGGCGAAATCGTCAAAAAAAGCTCGGAAAATAAGATTGACTTCTTATCGTTGTTTTACAGAAATCAAAAACAGCTTGCTTTCATTCAAGTTTACGATCGTGTATGGTTTAGGACCAATTTGATTCTGTGCAAAAATTTCGCGTAGTTTAAAATGAAAGTCATAGCACTATTCTTTGTTTTTGTAGTTATATGGGCTTGTGTGCTTGAAAACTTCTCAGCCGGGACTATTTTTAAATGTCCCTTGCCAAAGGGTTGTTTTCGCAGGCACGACCGCGTAATATGCACACCAAAAAATAGACGGCGGCGTAATATACCTGATTGCGTAAGAAAATATAACGTTTGTTTCATAAATAGAATTTTGTAAATAATTTTTTTTTGTGTTTTTAGGCAATCGCTGATACAACAATAATGGCTTATACACTTAATGAACAGAGAATTCACCATAACCATCACCACCATAACCATCACCATCATGACCATCACCACCATCACCATCACCACCATAACCATCACCACCATAACCACCACCACCGCTATCTTTGAAATTTAAACTTCAGTGTATTTTTCATTGAATTACGGATATTATAATCTGGTTGGAAAGTTTTCCAAAGTGCTAAAAACTATTTTGTACGTGTATAAAAGTTCAGAACTCAAACGTTATGTATTATTTGATGACCAGGAGTTTACTTTCGAATGAAATGCCCTTCAGAGTATATATAGTTCAAAACAGATCCAAAAAATCAACCCTTCTTTGTTTTGGATATCTTCTTATTAAATGTTCCGTGACATTATGTTTTTATTCTTTGATGTCTTTACGTCTGTAATTGGTAATTTTGTTATAGCTCATTATATCATTTGGAAGTTTTAAGGCAACCTCTGACACTACGTTACATAAGCTTTTAGTACACGTATATAAGTTTCAGAATTTTACATTGGAATATCTCAGAATCAAAGTGATGATTTTTGGTTAATTACCGATTGATTTAAATTTAATATAAACGCAAAATTTAAAATTATACATAAAATTTGATAGAAAGTGAAGAAGTTTTTTGAAAATTTATATTTATAATTTATGCTTACTCTTCGTAAATTTTCTGTTCTAAAATTGCAATGGTAGAAACACTGAGAATTGATTGGCTTTACTGCTAATTAGTTTAACACTGCACTCACCAAATTGGCATCGGCTTCTTTATGCCGAAGTTTGGTAGAGTAGTAAAAGGGTCTATTGAGCATAATTTTGAATGTTTTTTTTTGGATGAATACCAATTTTTCTTGTATCAAATCGAAACGTCTTTCCAAGGAAGAACACCATAGGTGATGATCGGTTATATTCTCATTTTCAAAACTAATAAATCGTTCTCAGTTGACAATTTGACAATTTTGAAGCACAAAAGATTTCCGTGATCCTTGAAAGTTAGTTTTCTACTGAGAGTTACACCTAAATAAGTGGTGATTGAGTAAATACAACGAATGTTTTGCCCGAGCAAATGTTTCTTTTAGTTTTGAAAGCAAATGTTTCTACTAGAAAGTTTCAACCTGCGCCTTTTCAGTGAATAAAAGACAGCTTAAGCTTTCGTGGAATTGATGTTAATTTTAAAGCGGTGATAATACTGATATAATAAGTCAAATTGGCTTTCAATATTTGGAGTACTTATTTGGTGGTCGTGCGAGCTGCTATAAATTCTTGTATTAGCCACAAATATGGCTAGCTTGCAGTCTGCAACTTTAGAAAAATCTGATTGATATAGGATAATGTCAGACTAAGAAACGGGCCCGGGAGAGCTCCGATAGGTATAAGATATTCGAGTAAATAGGAAGTATTAACTATCACGACGTCGGTCAGTCGTCAGCCAAAAAGGGAGAGAGCATGTAGTATACGCAAATGTACACGTGCCATAGCTTTTCGGACTGGTGAAAGTGTGACCACTTTTAATCCCTCTTGTTTTAACCTCCTCGCTGTAGCTGCTAGTAACAATCCCCCGGAAGGGAGTATTGACTTATTGGATCAGAATAGTCCCTTCTAAGTAAAGTTGGTGAGAGGTCTCTCTCCCTCTCCCAACACTTCACTTTGCCCGGCTCTGAAACCTTGCGAGCCGCGGTCTACAGAGTAGTGAACTGGTAGACTAGGGGAGACACTTTGGCTGCCTCGGCATCAAGGTTCGCACGTTCAGCGTACTGTTAAAGCTTAGGTCGTGGCGGATTCTGGCTCGTGATCCCAAGAGAGAGAAAGACGGTCGGAGCAATATGTTTTTCCTATGAGGGTGGTGTGTAGTGGGAGGCAAATGCTGACAATTGCCTCGGCTGTGGTCCGAAAACAGGAAACTCCAACCTGAAATATTAATTAAACATAATCAATGGATAAAACTAAAAACAATTTACAGAAAATCGAGCTCCTCGCCAGTATTACTGGAGGAAAGTCAATAAAGCAGGACTCTTCTCAAAAGAGTACAAAGGTGGTGCAATTACCAACGACGGGAGGCAAAACAGCACAGGGTCAGGCAACCGAGAGAATGCGGGATTTAAAGCTGGATGGAGAACCCACTGCTGGAGCTACTGTGAGACCAATGGATGTAGCGGTACCTTTCAGCAGAGCAGCTACCCAGAAGTCTGGCGGCAGGTCTAACGAATCGCTGGCCAGTCCTACGGAAGCAGCGGTTGAGTCGGCTTCTAGTAGAGCTGTGACCGAAAACGGAGGCGTCAAGCTGGGACTGAAGGTTGTTGCTCCAACGATCTGCAGTTCACTCTTATGGTGGCGGCATCTGATCCTACTAAGGGGCTGAGGCGGAATGCGCAGCTTTTCCGGAGGAGAGAGTCAAAGCGAACAGCCTTGAGCAAGGTGACGCTAGAATCCAAAGTTAAACCCAAGGATACCGAAGTGAAACCTACTTCTACGGCTACTAGCAAGCGCCAACGCTCAATGAAGAGGCCGCGACAGGAGAGAGTAGCTCGAATGGAATAGAGACACGAGGATGATGTGGCCAAAGTGATTCTCAAACGGATCAACAAAGAAACTCCTCAAATTTGCCATGTCGATGGAAGAAGGGTCACCTCGGTTCGAAGACTGCAACATTGTTCGCGGCCACATTGCGGTGACCTGCAGTGACGTTTCCACGACGGAGAGGCATCGGTCTGCCGTCCTGAAAATGTCCGGAGACCATCCAAATTTGGACGTGGGGGAGGAGACATCCATGCCCAAGCAAATAACAGCTAAAGTTGCGGTGCCCCATTCAAACGCTTCAGGGGATATGTTTTTGTTGAAAAGACAGAATCCTGATTTGAAACTTTCAGGCTGCAGATTATTTCAGGCTATTAAACTGAGCAACCAACCGGCGGAGCCCAATTTAACTGGTGCAGTAAAGTTGATGCTTGTGCTTAGAATTGATCGGGAGCCCCCAGATCAAGAAAGGGCCACCAGAGTGTTGATTCCCCTCAGGCTGAAGTTGATCACAATGAACTTTGGAGCAGAGAGGGCGACTGAGGGAAGCTGAAGTGCGGGAGGTCCAAGCAAATCTGTACCACAGTAGAGCGGCGACGACCAATCTGCTTCGGCATCTCAGTCGGGGGTACACCGACATCGCGCTAATTTAGGAACCACTTCTGCTTAAGAATGCGGTCCGTGGATTCTGTGTGAGTCTCGCGTCACTCGCCTTACCATGCTGTCATACAAATTTTTGAAGAAATCTTCATTAATTTGTTCGTCCCACACATCTCTTATTACATTATGCAAATTTCCTACAGTTTTCGGCTGGCTTTTGACCCCATTACTAGCCAAAAATTTTCTATGGGATTCAAATCGGCACTGTTTCCTGGTTTTTAGCCACTGCTTTAATTGTGTGACCTGGAATAATTTTTTGTCTATGTTAAAGTAACTTACAGAGCGGGGACAATGTGCAGGAGACGAATCGTCCTGGAACAGACTATTTGGCAAATCCGCAATTAGATCGTCGATTACTGGAACTACGCCTTCCTAAAAAAAATCCTCGTATATCGTAGCATTCACAGACCCTTCAAAAAACATAATAGGCCCAATGAAATTATGCAGCATACATCCCTTAACAGTAACATAGGGGAATGCTTAAACGGCGTTTGCATAAATTCATCCGAATATTGCTCACCTGTTTCGCATCTCACTTGCAATGTTAGATTGAATTTTGAAACGTGTGAGAAAATAACTCGTTTCCAATCCTCTAAGGCTCATTTTTCTGGGGGTTTTTCTCGAAACAAGCTTGTCTCATTCGTTTGTTCAAAAGCGGCTTTTTGCAGGGAGTGTGTAAATTTTTTACTGATCTTAATGTCCCTGTCAAAAGCTTTGACAAATCGAAATTTGAAAAAAACAATTTTTTATCCCAAGCATTAATTACAGGTCCGGTGACCAAACCAGGCAGCATAATACTCTCTAACAAGCTCACCAGATCTTTTGATTTTATCGGACAAAATTTTTTCTAGCTTCTAAAATTAAATATTTTAATTTAAAGACTAGTTTTTCCTGTAAAAGCTAGATCAATTTTGACATATATTGCTGTTTCAAGGATCTATTCTTCAGTGTTTTTCCGCTGCGACAAAAGTTTGCGGTGTGCTCTGTCCGGTTTTGTTTTATCTCTACTCGTTCACCGCCAACGAAAGACCTGTGATAAAATTAAAATTGTTTTTTCGATTCCGGACACAAAATGAGAGTAGAGTTTAATGGATGATATAAAATTGAAAAATTTGAAGTGTTCACACTTCACTAAGTTCTGTGTGCTTCTTTTCGAAACATCATCCACTAGATTTTCGGTCAAAATTATATGCATATGTACATATGTATGTATGAACATAAGCAGTTACTCATAGCTCTCAACGAGGGAAAAAGTCTGGGCACGTAGGCTCAACGAGAAACTGAGCTACTGGGAATAACAGTCCTCTACTCGGTACACTTAATAACAGATCAATTTTTCATTGCTTATTGAGGGCTATTGTTCCAGTTACCCAGTTCACTTCAACTCGAAGCATTCGATGCAAACGGAACAGAAAAGCGATTGCTCGAGAAACAAAACAAAACAAAATCCAATCGCAATAGCGTTGCAAAGTGCCTGGACCGTTTCGCAATTCTTATGCAAGACGAATAAGAGATACACTCCCCATTGCTATTGTAGATGGAGCTTGTGGTCGTTGCCAGAATCCCATTCAATGCAGAATGGATTCGTTAATTTGTTTCACCTAATGATAGGTTGCTCCCAGTTAATGCCAGTGTTCACATTTCGGTCCAACAATACTCGGGCACAATGGCAACGTAAATGGTAGAGGAACAGCCCCAAATGGACTAGATCCTTTGAAGAACAATAACAACAAATTGGCGAGCAACAAATTAGTGTACGAAGTTTGCTGAATCTGTGGGTTTTCGGGTATCGTTTGCGACGTTATGAGAAGATCATACTGGTACATGGTCGCAAGCAAATTTAACCCTCTGTCGCTAGTCTTGAATATAATTTTAGCACATTAAATTTTTCCTTGCCTGTGGAAAAGTATTGAGTTTGATTAAATTTCCTGAAACGAATATGAAGAAATACATAAGAAGTAACAATTTTTGAAATTAGTGGTTTGTTTTATTATCCATGTGCGACCTTAGTGAAAACTATCCATAGATAAAGCAGTAAAACATAAATATTTCAAGAAAAAAAAAACAAACAAAAGTCCATAAGTAGGTCACCATTCTAAACATCGATATAATAGAAAGTCATGTTTAATTTTTGTTGAATATTATGACACAATTAAATTTAATAAAACACAAAACTTTTTGGAATGGTAATTGGCTTTACATAGAAATCAGCCATCAGTGAAATCGATACGAATGTAAGCTTAATTTCTAAATAAAAAACAAGGACAAAGACTATAGCTATGAAAATCCGTTCAAATGAAACAACAAATACATTTTTTTTTGCAATGCTTTGGATTGAAGTAAAATTCTAATAAGATGTTATTCTTTACTTGTTGATTTGAGCTTTAATCTGGTTTTTTTTTATACAATGTTTTAGTAAAACTCTCATGTATTTCAAAAGTACTGCGGAATTTGCTTTGAGATTGACAAATTTTCTCAAGTTCAACGATTCAAATAGTATAAATGTAATTCAATTTATTTTGCATATTAGTAAAGCTAGACTATTGTGGAAGGTTTTTGCAGAATATCAGACAATTATGGTGTCTACAGCTATGGTAGTTGTAATTGGACATATAACTCTTTGTTTGTATGAACAAGGAAAAGTGGCTAGAACCTTTTTTATGAGTTTTTGTTTTTTTAATATTAGAGATTAACCCCTACTTATACTAAATTAATCTTACTTATATACTTATATACATACTTGCCCTATGTGTAAGTTGTGGCTGTGCTTATTATACTTAATAACAGCTTATTTCTGTTATAACTAGTACATGTCATGTAGAATACCCATAACAATATGTAGCCTTTGTATTTTTGTAAATCATTTTTGTAAATCATTTTTAGACATTCATTCTGGACTATTTTTAATCCGTTCTAGTGGCGTATTTACAAATATCTCAAACCAATACTTCATACTGAACAACTTGGTTTATTATCTGCTTATAAATTAGTATTTTTCTACTGAATGATAGCTTTAACTTTACACGGGAGCTAATACTATGGATGTTGTTAAAATGGGTTATTTTTTTGTGAATGATTGTTCTTAAATACGAAATCCTATCATTCCATTCTATACTTGAGTTTCCTAGAGGGCATATACGACCTTTTCCGTTTTTTACCATATTTGTATTCTTTTACATAAAACAAAACAAACCGGATGCTTAACCCTTCCTCTTTGAATGGGGCGACTTTCGGTGACATCTGCTCAAGAGGATTTGAGGTGGGTAGAGCGCCCGTTGCTTCGAATTTACCAAAGCCCCCGCGCTTTCACTGCTCCGAGGCCAGAAAGCTGCGAAAGAGCCTTAACTTATGCCAAACTAAAGAAGAATATATAATTTCTAAACCACTTAGTTTTCTTGATCCTAATACAATCGAATTGTTTACCAACGCTACAAATTAGTTTCTAGCTATATTTGTAGGTATTTCCTACGTACCACAACTTCCCGGAATTCGTCCTCGTAAATTTCTCAGACATTTCGCGAGATTTTCTTCCTACATCGCTTTGAGTATGTAGGCCTGATCTACTAGAACAATTCTACGTTCATGAGATACAAAATCTGAATATCGCTAGCATAGATAACTAACCGGTCGTACATTTCCGGATCGTGCCAGATAATTTTATTGATCATGCCGCTCTCTGGTGAGACCCATAAACCTCCTTCGTGAACGTTTCTTTACTTTTTCCCCAGATTAAACCTTTGGGCTAGTTTCATTATGCCTGGTTTACACATATGGCAAACGCTTCCTCGAAGAACTTGTGAAATTACTTCCCTCCATATCTTCGTATGTAAAAAAACAGCCAAGAATAAACAAGGGGACCATTTACACACTCGGCTCACCAACATTTGCCATGTGTGTAAACGCGGCATTACATTGTTATGCTATCATCGGCCCCACTCGACCACACCGAGAAAAAAATATTTGTCTTCAATTTTAAGAAAGAAATCGCATCTGCAGCCTCCATCCGTTTTTTTGTTCCTCCATCAGCGGTCTTCTTTGGCCCGTTGTCTTTGTATTGCTAGTTGCACTTGGCAAAGCAATTCCCTCGGGTATTTAATTTTCAGACAGTAAATTTGATTTCTTTTCCAGTAGTGAAATTCCATCTAAGCGCTGACTGCATAGCTTATTTGAACGTACACTTTTCGAACATTTCAGCTGCGTTCCGTTGTTTTGATCTCTCAAATTAAACTGACATTTCGCAGATCTCAATTTTGTGAACGGCTAATTTTCGTTGATTAAATTAATTGTTGTTTTAATTATGGAAAACCAATCTATTTTTATATGTGCAAATTTCACGTCACCAAGTTCTGCTGTCAAATAATGTAGCAACTGTTTTAACAACCATATTGCTAGCTGCAAAGGTTGCCCAATATTTCAATCTTTAAAAGTAAAAATAATCTCACCTTTTATTTAAGCTCAACAAGCTCTGAATCTTGCAATCAATATACTAGTCTCGATGCCCGAAACTTTTAAACCATCATCACTAGTAGCTCCTGGTTTCAAATAATCAGACGCAATCAAACAAAACGCACACGATTCTGCTGAATCCAATGCTCAAAGCAGCTCTAGTATTGAACTTTCCTATATTTATCAATGATTTAAGACATATGAATTGTTTCATGACGACGATGAGTAATATCCCAACGGGAAAAATAATGCTTACGGATATATTCGGTAAGCATTACGCGTAATGCGTGTAAGCATTACCGGACCATTACGCGTTGTTTCTTTTTAACATTGCATGTCCTAGGCTGGGAAGATTTATACAAGGGGAAACTCATGCTTTTAGCTCTATAGCTTTATGTATAAGAGCTTTTTGGAAAGTACGACATCGTATTCTCGCATTTATACGCCTCAATATGAATGAAAGCTTTGGCCGGCGGCCGATCGTATCTCTGCATGTGTGGTTTTTGCATGCTGACGCTCATTGGAAATTCCAATAGCGCATGCTCTATGCTACTAGGAGGAATTGTCTTCATACATTTTACTTACCCGTGCGTGATGATTTGAAATGCTTCGAAATTTTCATCTTTCCGCTTTATATAGCAGACTACTCATAACCGATGTGGGCTCGCAAGTTCTTTTCCCCTTGTTTCTGCGAGTGAATTTCATTGGCCAGTCTTGGACTTATAACATATGAGCTTTCTCCCATGCAGCATTTTCCATGCTCCAAGTCATGTTTACGAGTATATCTTATAATTGCTGGAAAATAGCTTTGGAAGTCGGAAATGTGCATTACCAGCATTGTTTGATTCATGCATTACGCCAGCATACATTACCGCGATTCCCGTTGGGATGATGCAAGTGTTACTTAACCCTCCGAGAACACAGGGGGTCAAATTGACCCCAGTGACCTTTTTGGCCGATCGCAGCGCTTAGGCCTGCGGGGAAAAGGGGGGTACTATAGGCTCCAAAGTGTATTTCTGTGTCTTGACTATCAGTTTATACCGTTCGCATACAGTCCCAGGTCGTCAGTCGTCGTTGAGAAGCCTTTGTAGCAGATTAAGGGGTCAAATAGACCCCATATGTACTCGAAGTCAATTTTGAGGTAAAAATTCAATTTTTTTTACTTAACAAAGATTAATTTAAAAAAGCCAAAAATAAGTTCACAAGTGCTTTCATTTTTTGTTTTTTGCAATATCACGTATAATTTGCGTTCTAGTGTACGCAATAATTTGTTAGCTGAAGACAATGATAACAATTTTGGCGACAGTGATTCCTCCGAAGACGACCATGTCTCGGAGCAATCAGAATCTGATTATTCAGATGATTACACCTTTTTTTGCAACCCTTTATAAAGGACAAATTTTTTTTTATTATTGTACTATGTTTTGAGAGTATCCATATACGTACGAGAGTATCCACGGTAAATATGCAAAATAAATACTTTTTTTTCAAGGGTCACTATAGGGCTGATTTTTTTATGATTTTGGCATACCTTGAGGGTACACCCCTAAATTATTAGCCAAAAATATTGAAAATTGACAAAGTTACGATTTTTTTAGTTATGTTAAGGACATTTAGGCCAATTTATGAGAACTACTAAAAGAGGCCTCAATCTACATCTACAAATTTTTTCAAATGGAAATCTTCAGTGGCGGCGATTCTATAGACGTTCAAAAGTGGTTGGTGTTAATTTGACCCCAATTGTTCTCGATGATCGATAAAACAGGTGTGTTCTCAGAGGGTTGAGTCAAAAAATTATTAACAGCAAATGAATGCATGCAAGATAGCTCATTACCATGCGAATGGCAATTTGCTGTATAAAGTGGAAATAGCCTGCTTTAGATGAACTTACGATATTGTTGTATTCCGCCCACCTCACGGAAAAAATATAATAAATTCATCATCGCAGGCTACATTTTCTACCCAGATACCCTGACTAGAAATGGGTCTGACATACTCATTAAAAAAAATTACATCCAAACAACTTTCATTTGTCTATATGAATAGTCGAGTAAGATTGTAGTTTCGTCCATCTACTGCCCACTGAGGTACAATGATCGGAAACAATATTCGAAAGCTTCTCTCATCGCTGGGAACCAAATTCATTGTAGCTGGGGAATTCAATTTGACTCATAGCACTAAGGACTAAAGTACCCTTCGAAACACTATAAATTTACGGCTTGAGGCATATCTCAACTGGCCAACCAAAGTATTGGCCGTCAGAGACCAACAAATTTCCAGACCAATCTATAATACGACTTGAAAAAGCCTTTAGTGATCTCAATCTTAGAATTACAAAACA
Organism: Nemotelus pantherinus; assembly: GCA_963978885.1. Taxonomy (NCBI): domain Eukaryota; kingdom Metazoa; phylum Arthropoda; class Insecta; order Diptera; family Stratiomyidae; genus Nemotelus; species Nemotelus pantherinus. Next base: position 98,602,021 of record OZ022265.1, on the reverse strand, counting down.
AAACGTGCTGAATTTTCACTACACTTTTCACACTACACTTTTCCTGGAGACCTTTGCTCCTACTAAAAATACTTCCAAATCGAAGTGGAAACCGTTCAAAAAAATAAACCTACCTATCAGCAGTGAAAGCCCACTAAAGACTGCCAACGGACCATGAACCAGAAATTAAGGAATGAAAGCCACTATCATTACAGTTTATCTCGAATAGGTTTTTACACCTTTCTCTAAGGCAACCTGCGACTTTTCGTATAAAATCAATGCTCAGGACTCACAGCCAATCAAAACTTCAACTAGGAAGGTGCAAACTATAATTTTCCAGGAAGCTTGCTCTAAAAATCCCCGGAAAATTTTGTTATCACCAATACAACGCTCAAACAGTTCTCACCAATCGTATTCTCTTGGTATTTTAATCTCTTCAACAATTAAAAATATCCATGAAAATCTACAATCTTCCGAACCCGATATTTTCCTGAAGCTTGCAGAAGGTGAGGTCATAATGATCCCCAAGCCTGGTAAAAATTCGTCTCAAATGACGTCATACTGACAGATTAATCTTTTTTCTTGTGTCTCTAAAGCTTTTGAGAAGGCTGTTTCTAGTACTAGAAAATAAAAAAAAATTGCAAAACATGAATTCGGCTTTCGAAAACATCACACAACAAGTCTATTGAATCGCGTCAGAAATTAAAACAGCATTTCTACTGCTAAATATTGCGCGCATGCATGTGTACCTCAGGGAAGTGTTTTGGAACCGGTACTCTATACAATCTTTAGATTTGAACTCCCAGTAAGCTACAAAACAACTACAATTACCTTTGCGAGCGACGTTGCCATTTTAGTTATGGCATCCTGAACACTGCAAGCCCACATCACACTTCTTCAAGAATGTTTAAGGAAATGTAGAATCTTAACGAACGAAACCAATTGCGTGCATGTTACGTTTACATGGCTGGAACTAACTCAACGTTACAAAGTAAAGTATCTCGAAATGCACTTTGACAGATGCCTTTGACATATGATGGTAATTTATGTCGCCTGGAAACGACACATTCAAGCCAAACATCAACAATTGAAGCTCAAATTCATCAATTTCAAATAAATGCTCAATAGCATATCAATACTTCAATAGCATATCAAAACGCAAAATCGGTCAACTGTCCTGAAACCAATCTGGGCCTATGGCTTATAACTCTGGGGAGCCCATCAAACATTAACATAATTCAGGAAACCTAATCAAGAATACTTAGATCTAGCACCGGAGCGCCGTGGTACTTCCGAAACGCCAATCACCTCAAAGACCTGCAGATTGAAACGATCACAGAATAAATTAAAATCCACCGTGGAAAATATATAGCAGCCCTTGCACATCATTTCAACAATATGGGCAAGAAAACTGGTCTATTATAAATTTCAGCGATTGAAAAGACTTGCATGGTCAATATCTTTGATTTTCGAGCTCTTTTACATTATGAACATTGTAGAACACTGATCCTTACTTCAGTGGCGTGGCGTGACAATTTACCGAAGGGAAGCAATTGGTTGATGTCCATGGTTGATTACGCTTTCCGCAAATTCGTTACGTGTAATAAACCCCTCTATAAAATCACCCAGGAATTACTAACAGGGACGTGAGAATAGACATTCTGTATTCTTATGAAAATAAAAGTTCACAGTCCTTCAAACAATAAGAAACCACATCAATATTTATCAGTAAAATAATAACATTCCCAGAACTAGAAATATAATATTTTTGAAAGTGGCCAAACTTCGAAGAATTGAAAAGGGTTAAAAATATGAAACCTTGAGTTTATTTTAACGATTATGCTATCAATTATTTCGACATAAGCACTTGTAAAGAATGGTGCAACATTCTCATTGTTGTCAATTATGCACCTTGCTGTTTTACGACGCTGTGCTGTTTCGCAAATCGACCATAATTCGTTCCCGATTTCCATGAAACTGTTTCTTAAAGATTGTATAAGATCTGAATATGATACATTATATTAGTTTGCTAGGACTGAAATATAGCGAATAGTATGTATTTTTTTTGTTTTTTTTTTTAGAAAAAAACATTCAACAGAAAAATAAACTAAGAATCCTTAAGTAAAATAAAAGGCCCACTCTCACTATTATCGATTTCTCCGTCTCAATTAGCACTATCATTTTCAGTTAAATATTCCATGAGTTATTTTAATTGCTCTTGATTATAGAAAAAATTTTAAAAATAACCTACCATTAAAAGTCCAACGTTTTGGAGCTAATTTTGGAAACATTTTATGATGAATAAATACAAAGCACATAAACTCATTGTCTTTATTGAAAAACTAGTAATAGATTCGGAAAATATCGACATTCGCGTATACTATTGAACGATTTAGATCAAATCAAATTTAAAATCAAATAAAAAAAGAAATGAATAAATATTGCGTTTTTATACATTTTTTTGTACATGCCTGCAATCCAAATATTTTGACAGATATTACAGAGGCTCCTCAAGGCTTTAAATTTTCGGACAGTATGCAAAACAAGGTTAAATGAACGGGACATCAGTCATCAGAAACATCTGTGAGAGATATGAAAGTTTCTTTAACTGCACCGGAAGAAGTAATATAACCAAAGGTTGTTGAAAGTTGTGATCAATATGATATATCGGTTGTTTTTTCTAATATTATTGCTATGAATTTGCTTTTCTAAATTTCATTACAAATATATATCAATATTTTTTTTTGAAAACCAACTAACGAGATCGTTTTGAATATAATTTGATGCTCCGGAAGAAACACTTGCTTGGTCCAAGTGAGCTGGCAATTATCGGTTACGCACTGTCAAAAGATTTATTGTCTTTAGGTGATCTACCCCTATTGTAAGAATACACATTTTCATTATGACTATATAATGCTTCTTCTTGACATCCTAAATTACACACAATGTTTATGAGAATCTTCATTGTTTCTCCATTTTTCCTAACTGTGAGCAATATCACTGAATATTTATATTGACTAGTCAGCAATTCTTCAAATCACTGGAATCAAACTTGGAAAGTAAAAGGACTGAATTGAAATGATCAATGCTATTTCTACCATGCCTGTTCACAGCTTTAACATATGTAATTTAAATTACAAAATCCGATATTTCGCCAAATGTCTGAAACGCTTGAAAATAGCACACATGACCAGCAAAACTATTTTTGTTTAATATTACAACCGATAATCCGTTCCGAGTTTTTCATTTATTAATTTTGCGATCAAACTGTCGAGTAGGTCTATGTCTTTGTTATAGAGACAATTTTCAAATTCGGTTTTGATCGGTCCTGGTTGATGTTGCACTTTTTTTCAGCAAATTACCGAGATCCAATGAAATAAAATTTAAATAAGTTGACGGATTCTAAAATTTTTACCCACAGAACAAGTGAATACATTCACCTATTTCAACCTTTCAATATTTCAAATATCAATTCAAAGTATCATGCAATTTTACATAGTAATTTTACACATTCAATTCTGCACAATTCTAGTCTACAACTTCACCTATTACCACCAAATCCTATAAGCTATAAGTGACTAAAAGCCTTCGCCAATTGAAAACACATCCATAAAATTTTCTATACAAAATAGAACATACAAAAAAATAATGTCATAATATAAATCATAAATAAAACACATAAGATAACGACTTATTGAATCCATAGCCTCTGGCAATGCTTGTCACATATCGTAATTCAAATTCGCTCACAGCAAGTATTCTTCATTCACAAAAAATTTGTACAAGCAAAGTAAAATGATAGCAATAACAATTTACTCTGCTCCTAGTTAGGGGAACGCAGGAATATGTTCCTCCGCTCTGAGTCTCTCTCTTGAGAAGATAATTTCCCCTAGGAAGCAACATTTTCATTGCTTCCAAACAGATCGTATGAACACATTTTTTTAATGACCGCACAGTCTAGTCTATATGGGATCAAACAAACGGTCATAGATGCAATTTTTACGTTGCTTCCAAGCCGTTGTTGTTGCTTTCATTATTTTCATTCTGTGGCGTTACCAGATCAACTGTGTGAGATGTTCACAATTTGATTTGAACATTTTTTTTTTATACATGTTTATACGCGATTATTTCACGATTTCGAAAAAAAACAATTTAAAATTTATGTCAGCCAAATGTAAGGGAAGCAATGCTTCCCTTGCTTCCATGAACGCCACGCCACTGCCTTACTTTGCTCTCTCATTTTATGTCAGTAAAATAACCTTCATCTAAAATATACAGAGTTGAAGTTTGCACGTCGATGGAGACAATTGTGCTCCGGGACATCTTCCGTATCAAAGCAAAGTTTCGATAGTGAAATTAAATCTGCCTGGTGCCATGGCAAAAGGCTTTTATGCCCGTTACCCATCACAACTTGGTGAGCTCATTCCATCTTGTCAACCTGTTCCTAATACCATCCAATTAATGGCTTTCCGTGTTTGAAACGAAAGAAACGCTTGATCCGCTCAAAGCCAGTATGGCAAGCATAATACAGGCTTTGATTTTATTCGGATCGTTGCGACTTAATTTGATAGCGTATAACTGTTAAATTTCGTTAGATGTTGCACGTTTTGTTTTTCAATTAAGTTTTTTTTCTGTTTCATTTTTAAATTTTGTTGTTTTATTTGATTTTCAGCGTTATAGTCATGCAGGATTTTCGATCGAAATATTCGCAGGATAGGAACTGTCACTGTCACATAACCATGTTCTTTTCACTGTTACATGTCACTTAACCAATTTTGGAACTCATTCAAACTATACGCGTTTCTGATATAAGTATCCTTCGGTAGCACATACCTGGCTATCATTTAGTGCCTCCCTTCTCCTTCAAAAAAAGATTGGAATCTATGTTCGTTATGATGTGCCTTTTATCACCATTACCTAACTTTCTTCTGCAAATCCAGAGTCTAATTATCTCTAGATTAGATTAAAACTTTTAAAGCTCATCATCTTTTTGTGCTTTTCACACCACAGCCCTGACATGTTTTATGCAGATACAATTCGTTCCTTTGATGCAAAAACTATCAAAGCTTGTTGCACTGACACCAACAAAATGCTTGATTTTAATGCATAAAACGTACTCAGACACTCCTCCAGCACAAGCCTGTTGCAAGCCAAGAATGCATCTGAGCACAATCCAAATCTTTTAGATTTTTTTAACCTCTCACCCAGATAGATATTTGTTTCTGCATTTACTAGCAATGCGGACCATAGCTAAATCACAGTACACTTTGACACCTCTTTTCTGATTTTTTTATCCCTAGTGTAAATGGCCGAAAAAAATCTCCTTACCAGATATCCGGGTGACAAGAGGTATGTAAAGTTGGAATCACTAAAAAAAGCGCCATCTGCAAGCCCATGTAGTTCCAAGTCGGGACGCGCTTAAGCACTGCTTCTGCCTTATCGTGCTGACTCACCTATTGGTAATCACGGACTTCAAAAACTATCAAAGCTTATGGGTCGGTAAGGCCAGCGATGCCAATTTGGCTTTTTTGTAGCTAGATTTAGCTACAAAATAACCGGTTTTACTATGTGTTTTCTCAAATCTAGCTACAAAAGCTTCAAAAGCTTTAAAAAAGTTGGCATCGCTGAAGGCAACCCTCCATTACACTCTCAACGTATGTTGAGACTTCAACTTATGTTGAGACTGCACGCCAGTTATTCTCGTTTCGTAGCGTTGTATCCACGATCGTCCCAGGCGTTACCAGACTGATTGTGGGTTCAATGGTGAGCTTCAAGCTTACGTACCGGCTGCACATAAAAATCTCTTATTAACTCTAATCAATTTCCCACTTGACTGGTATGCGTTTAGCAAATACGTCGGAAAGTTTGACTGGTCCGATTGTTTTGCAACAAAGAAAGTTTAATATATAGCTTCCGCGATAGCCGCCATCTTGTGAAGTGTAATGTTTTCTTATACCCCGCATGACTTCAACAGTAAGTACTAAACCAACCAAAACCTCATGGTTTCGTGAAGAAAGAAGGCATTTAGGGGGGAGTATTCCAAATTAACAAGCTACCTCCGTCTGAGGAATTGAAAAACATCTTTACAAAGCTGCTCGCAATAATGCAAATCCACTATCAGAAGAGTTAAATTTGAGATTGATTAAAATATTAGACAAAGTTTCTTGAAGCAGAGGTTTTTAGTCACTTGTTAAAAAGATCAAGAACAACTTCTCCGGTTCTTCTGTGCCACCTCTTCTTCCCGGTGGTAGCCTACTTACTAAGTCACTGGATAAAGCTAACATCTTTTCTGAGATTTTCGCTACAAACTCTTACATGCCACGTTCATCGCTGAATCCTCTTAGTCCTCTAATGTGCGCTTTCAAGCAAGGGCCTCTATTGTTCCGCACTAGAGAGGTAGTATTGAAAGTACTCACAAAGCTTGATATTTTCAAATTTATCGGACCTGTTGGTATTTGGCTCCTCATAATAAAATGCTGCACCTGCGCCTTAGCTAAACCTCTGCGCAAACTATTTTACCTGTCATATTCCACTGGAACATTCCCTTCCGCAAGAAAGCTTGCACACCCTCAGTCCAAACATAAAAAGCGGAAAATCAATTGCAATCGTTTCGGCTCTTTCTAAGGTATTTGAATCTCTCGTGAATGCAAAATTAATCAAATATCTTGAGTCGAAGACGACCGCTAGTATGATTTCCGTTCTGGGCGCTTCTTTGGAGACTTACTTACATTTCTCACTGAGAGGTGGAATCGTTTTCTCCATAACTTTGGTGAAGTAATGGTTGTTTCTCTTATTACGAAGTCTTTTGACAGAGTCTGACCCCAGCTCTATTAGCCAAGCTTGCGCATTTGGTCTTCACGCCATACATGTCAAGTGGATTGAAAGTTTCCTCGTAGATCGTTCCTTCCAAGTGTTTCTGGAAGAACTCAACTTCTGTGTCCAAACCAGATATACCGGGGTTCCACAAGGTACGGCTCTCTCATCAACTCTCTTCTTTTTATTTATATATGACGGCCTTCCACCTCTATCAATCCGATTCATAGTTTTTTCGATGGCAGCACTCTTAACTTCGCGCAATCTTTTGGCAGAGTGGCCAACTCTCCCGGGAACGCTGCTTCTGTTGGTAGATATTGGATGTTTGCATCGGCAAACAAGGACATATTGTTTAATGCGTCCAAAACTGAATGGTGTCGTCTCTTGCTCAAGCTTTGTTCTCCTTTTACTAGCCATACTATTTCCGTTGGCTGTGAAGATAGTTTTAAGTCAACTTCGCTCAACCTGTTGCGTTTTAACATCTGCAGCAAACTAAGCTGAACCGGCCACATTTTCCAAATTGCAAAAAAAAATAATAAAATAACTAGGTTTCCTTCGTATAAGCAAGAAATACTTTACTCCATCAGACATACCGAATATCTAAAAGACTCTCGTAAAAACAAGACTTGAGTATAGCTCCCATATATGGGCTGGGGCAGGCATCACTGCTTTAGCGGAACATGATAGAATTCAATCCGAAATTTTGGCGATGAAAGCATTACTTCACGTATCACGAAAGCATTACTTCACGTATCACGTATCACTTCACTTTTTATATCGCTATGACTATGGTAATTTTTCAAACGAAATATCAAGTCGGATTCTTTGTAGAACGCTCTCAACGTTCTCACTCTCATACCCTTGCAATCAGTGCCATTAGTGCCATTGAATTTCGCGGTTCTTTTTGGCTAGATCAAAACGATTCTGGAATAGCCTTCCATCCACTGTTTGCTTCACCGACTAAAAGCCACAGAAACGTGCACCGCTACCGTCTGCAAACCCAACCCTTCCTCTATCCCTTTCCTTTACTTTCACATCGCGTGTTCCACCTTATCAGATTTTAAACCTGACTGAAGTTTCTTATAGGAAGGTAACAGTTCAATAACGCCTTTTTTTTTAAATAGTTTAAATAGGTACAAATATTTATCGTTTATACTTTTTATCGTTTATACTTCAATAATAATTTATTGAAGTATAAACGATAAAAAGAAAAAAAAGATTTTTGCACGGTTCTGTTGCGAAGAGCACAGAGTGATTACAGGAAAAAGCGATTTTTGGTAATACATTTTTTTTAGATCTATTTTGGGATTTTTCCCCATATATTTTGAATATTTTTATAATAAATTTTTTTGTGTTTGAAAATATGATACTAGTTTGATCATAGGACATTAATGTGACAGTTATATGACACAAGGTTATTCATGCTACCAGTATTTATCGACTTTCTAATAAATATTTGTAATTTGCAGAAACAGGAGTTTTCTGATGCCGCGAATGTTAGCCGTTGGACGATATCGTTTGTTCAATTATTAAAGCGTCTAATAATTGATATCTCGTCTGTTAAGTTTTATGTATTGTTCAAAATGTTCTCTTCTTCTTATAATTCATTTTGTTTTTATAACGGGGTACTAGCTTATTAAGATTAACATTTCTGAAACAAATTTCAGCTTATTTACCAATTCCGACATTTGTTTAGTTCAAAATATGTTGGGCCAATAAAAAGAGGTTCAAGCTTTATTCATAATATGTTTATCTGATTCTTATATTTTTCACCAAAGAAGTCAAATCACATAAGTTATTTATATCTTAAGCACGGAAATGTAGAATAGTTTTCATCAAGGTAAGCCTAGTTAATGAATAAATCAAGCAAAGTGGATTACAAACCCACACTTCAATCATTGCCGAATCAGCAAGTTAATAATTAATTACCTCTAAACATATTGATGAGGGTGAGTTTCTTGGCCTAATTTCTACTCGAAACACTAACTAGTATAATTCTAGGCTGATTTAAATAACATCTATGTAATACGAATATATATCCGAAACACACTTATTCGAAGTGTAATTTACTCTGGTAAGAACCGAAGAAGAGATAGTGTTTGAATTTTGTCCTCAGTCTATCCTCCTTTCTAATAATAATCATAATTGTGACGAGACTATATATCACTGCTTTATACGCACAGATATTGTCTTGGAGAGTTAATACGAAGAATCAACATATATCATGGAACTTTATCACAACAACTTTCCTCAGCTTTAAATGCACAGCAACTGGCCGAATGCCGCAAAAGGGTTAACGGTGCTATTGATGCCTTTGTACATCGCTATTGTTGTTTTCAACCCAAGCAACGAAAACAAAAAGAAGGGTTTTGTTGGGTTTAATAGTGAGGCACGAAGATACAAATGATAACACGATAAATTTATATAATGGACTGGAGGGATGTATGCGAACCTGGCATTTCCGGCTACCGATGAAGTGTCGACGGTAGGAGGAAATGGCCATCTAGAATAAACCGAGATGAGACAGAAATTGATGACTAGAATGTCTTGGATTGTCATTGCGATGCTGCGGCTACCGGGAGTGATGAGTGGGATCGTAATCCGAAGTGTGATGACAAGGGGACAGAGGTCCGTTGGCCACATCCTGACCAAACATTAGATCTGATGCGTAAGAGGATTACACGACATTTGAGATTCCTATCATAATTACAAATCCGAATACTTACTCAATTACCATGAGTAGATCGAAATTGAGATGGTGTCGACAGTTTCTGAGTTTGATAATTTCATTGTATCTAATGTGCCACCTCGGTGGTGAGCATTCGAATGTCCTCACTTGGCCTGGACTGGACGGAGAGATACTGAACTCACATAAAGCATTTCATTTAAATTAAGATTATATTAGCCGGAAGCTTTGACCATCAGCACCCAGAGTTTGGGTATTTTCGATTATGGTCCGGTTTGTAAATGTTATTTAACATAATGGAAATGTATGAAGGAAAACATCACATCCAATTTACAGCTCGCCGATACATAAATACGACCTCGGATAACATGGTACGTGGGAAATTTGATCCTATTTCAAGGAAACTCTTGTTACATTAAGGCATGCATATATGTCTTGTATATAAGTCTGTGTTTTCTGTTACTCTATTTGAGTCCTCACCCAGGCCGATATCAGTAGTTGAGTAAACGAACCCTGGTTTGCACTTTGATTAACATGACAACTTATGGATACGAAGATAGTATTGAAAATACGTTATTGGTATGGAATGTTTATTTGCAGCTGGTTGAAGTCGAATCATGCTTAAGAACAATGAGTTTGACCTGGTTATTTTAAAATAATTCATTAAATTTGATATAAGCACCCAGAATTGATCAATTTGTAATTGCTTGTCCACTGTTGATAAAAAAACCAAATGGATAATGCATAAGTTAAGCCCAGAGGTCGAATGAATGATAGAGAAGAGTTTCTCTTTCCGTCTAAAGACAAGCATATAAAGCTTTCCTTTTGCTCGCATAAGAAATCTGCTAAGTCAGGAAATAATTCGATGTGCTAGTATTTCTTTAAAAACTTTGTTTTGACATGAACATTTATAGCATTTTTTATTACCAATACCAAAACATAATGTTAAAAAAATCAATGAGAGAGGAATTGTGCAGAAAGTAACAAAGACACAAAGTACCGTAAAGACTTATTTTTCGTTTTTGATTTCAAATTTGCTTCGAGAGACTGAGAGAACCCCTGGAAGGTTTGAGCAACTTCTGATGTGTGTAATGTAACTAAGTCATATTCGCATTTTGCTAAATTACTTTGTGCTGTTAATAGCTACAAATTCAGAGCACCTCGGCAATTTAGTTTCGAGATCGTTTATGGCCGCAAAAAATTGAAAGTTCGTGATCCAGAGAGTCGACTGATTTGATTTCCTGCGACATACAAGGTGCACTATATTTTATGTCGGTGTATAAACATTGAATAACTTTGACATTTGTCAACCAACTGACTTGATAGCACATGTTTTTGAAATGTAAACTCAGTACTATCTTAAGCATAGTACTGAGTTCGAGTTCACGTGAAATTTTGACATGTCTCCATTATCTGGTCATTCTTTCGAGCGAAAATTTTGGCAAAGGAGAAAAGCAGAGACAATGCTGATTTCTGACGGATAAAATGTCAAGAATTTCACTTTTCGATCGATTTTCTTATTGGAAAGACATTTGCATTGCTCCATTTACAAATTGAAACACCAAATGTCACTTTTTCGCTCGAAAGAATGAACTGCACAAACTAAATTGGCGTGAAATGATTGGAGACATGTTTCAGTGCCATCTACGTTTTCAACGCGAAAGCAACTTCAAAGCAACTTTTCATGCTAAGAACTTAGTACAACTCTTGCTTATTTTCAAGCTAAATTTTCGCCGAAGCAGATTTCACGTGAATTTTTGTATGAAAATTACTCGTGAAATCGAACTCAGTACTATGCTTTAACCGTGAATCGCTTCACACCGAAATGGTGCGCCGAAATAGCGACGCTGTACATTGAAATTAGTCATGCATAACTCAACGTGCATACATTAAATTAGTCGTGCATAACTCAACGTGTATATTCCAACTAAATATCGTGACCAACAAGCACCGTCGTCGTTTGGTGCCAACTTTGCATTTGTTTACGTATTAAGCATAGTACTGAGTTCGATTTCACGTGAAATTCTCATACAAAATTTCACGTGAAATCGGTTTCGGCGAAAATTTAGCTTGAAAATAAGCAAGAGTGGTACTCTGTTCTTAGCATGAAAATTTGCTTCGAAGTTGCTTTCGCTTTGAAAATATAGATGGCATTGACACATGTCTCCAATCATTTCACGCTAATTTAGTTTGTGCAGTTCATTCTTTCGAGCGAAAAAGTGACATTTGGTGTTTCAATTTGAAAATGGAGCAGTGCAAATGACTTTCCAATAAGAAAATCGATCGAAAAGTGAAAGTCTTGACATTTGACCCGTCAGAAATGAACAGTGTCTCTGCCTTTCTCCATTGCCAACATTTTCACTCGAAAGAATGACCAGATAATGGAGACATGTCAAAATTTAGCCTCACGATTAGCTCAGTACCAGCCTTTAACCGTGAATTGCTTCACACTGAAATGATGCGCCGAAATAGCTACGCTGTACATTGAAATTAGTCGTTCAGTTGTGTTAACTCAACGTGCATATTCCAACTAAATATCGTGACCAACAAGCACCGTCGTCGTTTGGTGCCAACTTTGCATTTGTTTACGTATTAGGTACAATTAACACAAAGAATATATTCGACAGACCGTCTTCATCACTGGTAAACGGCCAAACAGTCGTTCAAACGGTTGACGCCGAACCTGATTTTCGGAAGCAAATTTTAATGACCGACAATGCTCATTTCCACACTCTCTGGCGGCGTTACTAAGCGAAATTGTCGCATTTGAAGAACGGAAAATTCACACCAGATCCATAAAACGCGATTGCACGACCAAAAAGGGACTGTTTGGGCTGGCATTTGCACCAAAACCATCACTGGGCCATATTTTGTCAGGTCAAACGAAACAGTCGATGGAAATCGATATCGGTGCCTCATTACATATGCCTGCCCGAAAATAGTAAAAAGGTTTGAACGGTTACTTGTTCTAACAATATGGTGATCCATGCTACACTGTAAATCACAGATATAAGAGAAAATGGATTAGAAATCGAACGAGAGAAATGTGCCAATTTTCGACTTTCTGTTTACTGGTGTGAGAATGAGGTACGGGTGTGTGCCCTACACAGCTCATACGGCAAAGCCAATGTGAAAAAACCACGAGAGATCGCCATTTTGAACGTCGTTTGACATTTCTTTCCCCAAATAGACGAGTGGAGATTAAAATGCTTTTTCTGAATTTAAAATTTTAAATTAATTATGATTTCACACAAAAAAAACGAAATTGATGCCAAAGGTTAATTTTAATTACCCAAAATACGATATCACCTGCGAAGCACTTCGGTAGCTACTTTTACAGCCTGGAACGCGGCACTTCATTATCGCACTATTTTAAAAAATTTTGACCGCTAATTTGTTCGAGAAACCGACACAAATTACTGCGCACAAACCTAGATGCACGTTTCCAAAAGTTTTCAAATTTTTTTTGATAAATTGTGACTGAAAGTCAATATTTTCAGTCCCGGACATAAATCAAACTGACATTGACGTTTCTTTCCGTGTTGCCCGTTGTACTCTTTTACACCGATCTGATGTTCCCAGCCTTAAGACACAGCATTAAGGCTTTTCGGTTGTGAGTGCGGTAGAAAGGGGTGCACTGTGCGGAATTTTTGTGAGAGAGCAATGTTGTGCGTGTATTAAAAATGCACACTCACGTACGGATACACGGATAGCCAATTGGTATCCATATTATTTCATATCTATGCTGCAAATTAAACAATTCAGTTTCTGCTACGAAAATTCCCTGGACGACTGATGGGAAAAAGAGACCACATTAACTGGCCACGCAGATCTCCATATTTAATTCTTTCGGATTTATTTTTAACATCCCGACTAATGTGTACATATTGACATAAAAGATGCTGCGTGTTGTATTTGGTGATGTAGTGGATAGCTATTACGCATCTGATGTTAAAAATTGTATTGAGCAGTTACGATTGATATCGTGCACTTTCGGTCTGAGGACAACAAGCGGAATAAAATTGCGCCAAAATGAATGCGGCTGAAAATTATAACGCACAATAAAATACACAAAGTATAGTCAACTATCTGGTGCAGCTACTTAAGGAAGATTCTCTCTTGCAAATACGACACTAGAACAAAAACAATTCATGTATATTGCCCCAAGATTATATAATGGACTCCCAAACCATTTGAAGGAGTTGTCAGGAAATGTCCAGGCATTCAAGAGGCAACTAAAACTACATTTACTAAGAACACAGACACCTGGCCAACTTGACCCCGACCGAGAATAACCCCATTGGACTACACCTTTATCCATAGTAAATTACAAAAATAGCAATTCTGATCTTCGAACTTCGAAAAATCGAACTTATTAAACTTTTCAACACCCACTAAGAAATCCGAATTTATTCTGTGTGACCCTGTATATGAACTTGTATATGACCCTTTGATCAACCAAACCCCGATCACCTATATTGCTAGACTATAAGATTATAAATAATTTAGTATCTAAAATAATATCTACATATAAAATACTAGGCATAAGAAAAACTATTGTAAGATTACTCCTCCTTCCATGCCACAAGCCTAGCTTATTTTGGAAGGAGTAAAATAACACAAATAAATGAAAAATGAAATGAGATACGGTCGATAATAAGGTAAAGTTTGAGAATATTTCGAGGGATAATGAAAAAACATACGAAGTTCTGGTTTTGATTATTTTCTTTGTTGATCATTCTAAAATCGTACAAATATTTATTACGATGAAATTCAATGTGGTGGCTCCAAAATGGCGGCTCTCGTCTGCCTTTGCACGCGGTACATCGTCCGGTAACTTCAAGTCTGCAGCCTCTCGTAGCAAACTGATATCAGTCATAGTTTAAAGTCATTAAAGTTTATGGAAATTTCCATGTCTTATACTTAATTAGAATGGATTGGGACAAAAAATAAATCAAATTATGGACATTTAAAAAAAAGTTCAACTTTTAACCCGGTTTTTTTTTCACTTTGACATCGCTTAATAATTATGAATTGAAATTTTTCATGCTCATTTTAAGTATAAGACATATAAAACAGTATATTCTTTTGGGCAGACTTAGAATGAAGTGAATCGAATCAATAAATCGACACCTGTGCTTGAAGTCATGATGAAAAATATCGTTTCGAGAAAAACCCGTTTAAAGTTTTTTAGCAAGTTTTTAGCACAACCAATACCAATGATTATAAGGTTTTGGGGTCGCTGATTACGAATCTGAAGTCCAATCAACAAAATATAAGATTGCAGATCCAATACGGTGGATCAAAAAAATTTGCATCTGCCAATTTGGACCAAAATATCAATATGAAGATTTTCGTGGTCCTCGATCGTCAATTTGCTCCATTATACTCACATTGAGTGCGTTTGAGACGCTCTAATGCGATGAATATGTTCCAAATTGGAATATCCTTTTGCACACATATTCTGCACGTACGTAGCTTTCATTTTTTGTAAACCGAAAAAATCGATATGTTTGAAAAAATTTGGATTAACCTCCCCTTAAGGATAGGAAATAGTAGGCAGCCTCTGCAAATATCTTGTCACTTCGAACATCTTTTGAAATTGCACAAGTCCCCGTGGTATGACAGCTGAACAATTAGAGCAAGAGACTGGCTGCAAAATTATGATTTGAGGAAAAGTTTCGATGAGAAAACATCGGGGACTTCTTTTTCGCACTGGCTGGCTACGGTGATAGTGCAATCCAAGTGCAGCAAAGATTTTAAAAAGAAAAAGGAAACATGTACAAATTACTTCCGCAAAATTTTGTTTAGCTCATAGATATTCTCGGTGTGTGTATACGGTTTACGGAGTCAAGCGACAAGAAAGTTTCGTATCATACCGTGCTATATCAGATTTATTGACTACATTTGTTATTTAGATTGAGCTATTGAGCTTGTTCGTTCGGCGTAGAGTAAGTTCATGTTTTGATCCGGTTTGTGCGTTTAAGTAGTAGTCTATCTTGTGGGAAACAATTGGCTTCAGAAGACCTATCAATCGTAACATGAGTCAAAATCCGGCCATATATATAAGAACTCCATGCTAATTGAACAGAGGTTGACAGAATGAAAGAATGTTAAGTGGCAATTTCTCGCCAGGATTTACCGACAGCAAGTGGTTGACGAAATTGTCGGGCTGCGTGTTTCACAGTTGCTTTCTCAACATGTATTTGGAATAACAAGAGTTGAAGCGATTTATAATTGATATGTGTTGAATTTTGTCAGAGCAACGATCGCAGCGCCTGGAGGTCACATCTTCTAAAATTGTTAGACAGCCTGGTCAATGTAACCCAAGTTGGCACGCAAAATAGACCAGTGATCAAATAACATCGACAGACTCACTCAAGAGCATAGTGCAGTGGCTGGTATTTGATTTTCTGGGCAAAGTGATACATTTTGTAGAAGTGTCAATTGATATCTCCTCATTCCCAATATTTAGAAATTGTTTTGCGAAACGTTCATTCGATGCATCATTTTGTAGTTGGACACGCATATTGGTTTTCAAATTCAACTACTTGACATGGCGCCATAGAACTGATGATTTGAAACATGCATTAAGCTCATCAACCTATGTTGACCGTGGTATAATTGGCAGAGCTGGTCTAAAATCAAATGACAAAAAAATTTGTGCTGCACCGAAAGGCTGCCAATTTCCTCTGAAATCTTTCAGTGTACGATGAAGTGCTTTTAATGCTTTTTTGTTGACATTGCGCATTGGTTACAATCATTTGGGGATGTTAGCATTTTTAGAGGACTTTGCCCATTCCGGAATTTTTGGTGATATTGCATGTAAGCGTATCAGTGGTTGTTTCAGTGCAAACCAACGCCTCATTATACACGTTTGGCGTGAATTATATGACTGGATTCGTTGCTTGCAAACGATGTAATATATCTTCACCCATGTTATTTTGAAATTTTTTCGAAAGAAGTTTCGGATTGGATGGGAAACACGTTGTCTATACTATCACAAATCACGTGAGTATTTACTGTGATTGAGCAGTATTCTATCCACCAGCGAGTGCTTGTCCCAATGGGTACCGTTTTCAAGAATATTTAATTTTTGGCAAGCTTCTCCATAAATGACACATATTTTCAGTTCTTGAAAGGAACTCGTCCCACAAATGTTAATTAAGAGTATTAGCAAGTAAAAACCTTCTTGATTGTTTGTATGAGCCGTATACAGAGGGCCTAAAGTGCCGGACGAATATAAATTTGGATGTCGTTCAATTGGTTTGTCCTGTTTACGGCGTTGCAAATTCTCCGCTGATGCATTCTATGTGTAGTATTTTAGCACTTCGGGGGTAATGCTCGCAGACCTTTTTTCTCTCGGCTTCAGACAAAAATTGATAAATCAATATCCGTTTGCAGGGCATAACTGTCGACTATGCTATCAAATTTGCTAAATAATAAGTTCCTCGGTATACAACGTGAAATTAATGACAATTTTTTTATTTAAAAAAACATAAAAACATAACTTGTGCAGTACTTTTTCAGAACTGACTCTTGACGGGCCAATATTAAATTGCCAGCTACGGTGAAATTCAACTTGTTTGGCTGTGTTATACATAAAATTTAATGCATTTTGAAAATCATTGCGCTAAAATAACCACAGGTTGAATGCTGTGGGTTAATATAAGTAAGAGAGAGAGAGAGAGGAGTGAGTTGCTTTGGCAATTTTTTTTATATATTCAGTGAATTTTTCTACTCCAGCACTTTTCATTTATCTTTTAACAAAATTCTTGTTAAACATTGTCCTCGATGTACATACAGTGGCTCACAGCTTATTTCAACCAGCACGTAAAAAAAACTTTGATTTCCTATAAAAACTAAACTAAAGAAGATATCAGCATTATTCAAAAGCAGGTTATTAGTCTAATGTTTAAACTAATCAAATATGACTTCTTTTATTTATTTCTATTTGTTTAGTATTCTAAAACAACGAAAAACGCAACCAAAAACAATACCACATCTTATTTCAACCAAATACTTTGTAGGTGTGCAATGATCCGTTATCTTGCAATACAGCAATTATTTTTTTGGCTATGCTCTAGTCATTATATTTGTAATGTGTTCAAGTTCAGTTTTGCTGAATTTTTTGAAGAGATCGTGCAGAAAAATTTGCTTTTCGAAATGGGATCACGTACGACAATTGATCAGCGAGAACTTGTTCTCAGTAATTATAAAAGTGGCCATTCGCGCAGAAAAATTGGTGAGATGGTTGAACTAAGTGATTCTACAGTACAGACCATCATATACCGATTTGTCCACGAAAATAGAACGCTCGATAAAGAGAGAAATGCCCCCAACAAAATTTTCAATCAAGCGGACGAGCACTTCATTATTCGGAAAATCCGAGAAAACCCAAAGCTATCTGTTCCGAAAATTGTAAAAGAGGTGGAAACTGAGTTGGAAAAGTCCTGCTACCCGGAAACTATTGGTCGTGTGCTGCAAGAGCATGAATTTAATGGTAGAATATCGCGTAAGAAACCATTTATAAGTGCCAAAAATCAGAAGTGCCGTTTAAAATTTACCAAGGAACATTTGCATAAGTATTCTGGATTTTGGAATACCGTTATAGTCGCTGATGATTCAACATTTAATACTTTTGGCTCATATGCATGGCGCAAGCCAAATACAGAATTACAAAACAAAAGTTTGAAAGCTACAGTCAAACATGGAGGTGGCAGCGTTATGGTTTGGGCCTGTATGTCCGCAACGGGAGCTGGAAACTTGTAATTTATAGAGACTACAATGAATAAGTCTCATTATCTCGAAATTTTGAAGTCCAGAAACTGGGCATTCGCGATAGCTTCAGATTTTATCAAGACAATGACCCGAAGCATAAGTCGGGTATTGTACAGACATGGCTGGTTTAGAATTGTCCGCATGTTATGCAGCCACCGGCACAGTTGCTCGATATTAACGTTATCGAAAATTTGTGGGCCATTTTGGATACAAACATCCGAAAACGGAAGATATCCAACAAAACCGATCTCAAAACTGCATTGGTTGAGGAATGGGCCAGAATTACCCCACAAATGACACAAAAGCTGGTCGATACAATGCCTAAGAGGCTAAAAATTGTTGTTGACGAGAAGGGTGGTCATACTAAATATTAAACTATTTTTCTGTGGCTTGTAACTTAATTTAAACATTGATTCTGTTACTTGGTTGAAATAAGCTGTGACATTGTTTTTAGTTACTTTTTTCGTCATCAATTGTTATGACCTATTGAAATAAAATAAAAATAATAATAAACTGAATAAATGATAATTGTAAACACTAGTCTAATAATCTGCGTTTAAATAATGTTGATAACTTATTTCGTTTAGTTTTTATGGGAAGTTAAAGTTTTTTTTACGTGCTGGTTGAAATAAGCTGTGAGCCACTGTATATGCAATAGATTTATCAAAATGACTTACCACAAATTTGTGAATACTTAATCAGAAAACATAAAATATAGCTGACCAATCGAACGTTACTGCGATCTCGGAAGAAATGAAATTCAAAGAAAATCATTAGGTGCGTTTTTTTGCATACTTGGGCAGGGTAAGTTAAGGTAAGTATAGATAATATCATTGAACACAAAAAAAATCGCTGCCGCTGCAACTTCACTGCGGCAGCGATTGCTGTTATATTCAATGAAATGATCTATACTTAACTTACCCTGCCTAAGAGTGCAAAAAACGCACCTATTATAAGAAACAATTTAATTATTAATAGTGTAGTTTTAATTCTGTTTATTTATTTGAGCGCTTGTGGATACACGAAATTTTTTGTTTTTCCGAATAACACGAATAAATAGAGTTGTCCACGTGAGAAGCATGGATTATCCAAATCTAGTCCACATTCTTGCAGCGATTGTCCTTGTGCTTTGTACTATAAACGTTTGAATTTAAATTGCATATCTCTCAGGGTAATTAGAATACGTGGGCACAGTAGGTACATATTCCCTTTTGAATTTTCCATTCAAAATCTCAATTTTTTCACCGAAACTCTTGTTGCAAAGTCGTGTTATATTGATATACAAAAATTTCGTATAGTTTCGTATCGATCAGATGAATGGTGTAGTAATTCATAAAGGACAATCACACATACATACATTGATTTTTTTATGTATAGTTAAGTCTGTTCTTTACCTTCCCGGGTTAAAAAATTTTTGGTAAAAATATACGTCTGCAGTGTGAGAAAAGTTGTCGACAACCAAGAAAGTAAAGGTACGCACTTCGGATAAAAACTGGCAAAACAAGATAATGAGCCAAATGCGAAGACTCCTTTCATATCTTCGTTTCAACCATTGTCCCAAAACCGATACGAAATTAATTAGCTGCTGGACTACTTAGCAGCCAGCGACACTTTACCAGCAACCGCCACCAAAAAAAACTTCGGGTGAATTCTTGCAAGAGCGGAAGCTCTGACATCAATGTTTGAATAATACCAACCAAAATTAAATTAAGAAAAAACTCTAGCGCACCTGAACCGCTAGAAAACTAATTTTCGAAGAAATTGTCTTTGAGTGACAAAAAAATGTGGAAAGACGTAATACACTTTTTTGTAAAATCATATCAACCATTCCTTGTTCAAAGCAACAGAACTCAACTATAACACATATGATGAAAATGTTCAGTGCTGGCAACATTTTCCCAACGAAGCAGCAATAAGTTTACCTTCCCAAGCTCATACTCAAATCAACTTATCCTTTGAATTTCGTTCTCATCGGAGGATTTCGTCGAAAGCTTTAGCAGTTAACGTTGTTTGAGGCTGCCATCCAAAAAATGTTCAAAACTCGGAAAATTGAAAAATTGGTTTCTTAGTTTTATTGCAAATGTTTTGCATATGAGTATGTAATTTGAAGCAGCTGTTGATGCAATAGCTACGAAAATGGCTAAAGCTGGTTAGCCTGTGTCAGCAGCAAAGCAAAATATATACCAAATATGCTTCACGTTAAACTAAACCCAACCAATAAATTTCGTTTCGATTGAATCACTGCGCTAGAAGTTATACGGGTGAAATATTGTTTAGGGCTACCACCCTCAAAACTTTTCAAATTTTTAAAGCGTTAATATTTGTTGTTAATTTTCATTGCAGGATCGTTCGCATTTGCAAATCTAATGACATAATCGCGCAGTAAAGAAATTCCAAAAAATTACAAAAATGGTAATATCTGGCAGCCCTTTCATGATTTTTGTACGAAATTCCTACGACATTTGGTCCACATCAAAATCTATTTACTGAATA